>KV724377.1:0-60381 GCA_000500205.2 Phytophthora lateralis | reverse complement strand
TGGTGGTTGTACGCGATTTAATTGGCTATCACGCGGTCTGAATTAGGAGATCTCTCTGAAGTAGGAGATCTCAAATACGGTATAGTAAAAGCTAAAGAAGCGTACAGCTAACCGGTACTAAGTACCATGGGCACTAAAGAGGGACATTCCGTCACTCTTTATGCAACGTCGGTGTACCCCGTTACACCCAATCTCTCCATCATCTCCGTGAGCTTGCCGTTTCGCTCGTGGTCCTCCTCCAGTCGATACTCTTCCGGAGGAGTTCGACAATCTTCTATAATAGCTCCAACTGCTGCTTCCTCTCCTCCACTCTGCTGCTGGGAGCAGAAGCTTTATTTTAGAGATCGTCGACAATCATATTAATACTTCAAATCGGTGTACTGTACTACATGTATTAATATTAATAAGTAAGTGAAAACTTGGGTGGGCCACACTTGTGACTCACGATCGTGCCCTATCCCACGTGTACTATCCTCCAATCGCAGCGCTTCTGCGGATCCGGCGCTCCGAGCAAAAGAAATCACAAGCCCAAGAAGGCCCAAGTCCAACGCAGCGCGTCGTGTTCCCGCCGAAGCGTCACTCGTCTCTGCCTAAAGCTTCCCCCCGTGGCTGCCACTGTCCAATCTCCGTTTGTGTCTGCCCCTCGCTCTCTCTCTCTCTCTCTCTGAAGCCTCAGCCTGTCGCCATGGACCCATCCGAAGTGACGGTACTGGTCGTGGAGGATGACGAGTTCACGCGCATGGCCACCATCGATATCCTCAAGTCGTGTCGGTACACGGTCTTCGCGGTGGAGAATGGTCGCCAGGCGTTGGACCTGCTCGTGACTAACCACGCCAAGTTCGACCTCGTGCTGTGTGACGTGATGCTGCCCGTGATGACGGGCATCGAGCTGCTGGACGAGATCCAGAAGCACAGCGCCACACTGGGCCACATCCCCATCGTCATGACCTCCAGCAACGAGGAGATGGATGTCGTCACGTCCTGCCTCAGCAAGGGCGCCAAGGACTACCTCATCAAGCCCATACAAGTGAACACGGCCAAGACGCTCGTGCGCCACGTGTGGCTCAGCCGCCGCCTCGAGCGCACCTCCAACAAGAGCATGTGGCAGGACATTGAGGTTATCCGTACCATTGGCAAGGGTACGCACGGTACTGTGGTGCTGGCGCGGCGTAAAGTGGACGGAGCTGTTGTGGCTGTCAAGCGTGTGCGCATCTCGCAGATCTCGGAGAATGGCCGCAAGCAAGCGGACAACGAAGTTATCCTGCTCAAATCGCTGTACCACGTCAACATCGTGCGCTTCTACGACCACTTCTTGGCGGACGACGAGCTGAATATCGTCATGGAGTACTCCGATGGCGGCAACTTGCGTCAACTGGTGAAGCTGCGTTCTCGCGAGAAGATGGGGTCGTTCCCGGAGCCTGTGATTATGAGCTGGTTTGCGCAGCTTGTGCTGGCCGTAGCCTACATCCACGGCAAAAACGTGCTGCACCGCGACCTCAAGGCGCAGAACGTATTCCTCACGCACAAGAACGTGGTGAAGTTGGGAGATTTTGGCATCTCCAAGGCTTTGGCCGGAGACGACACGGCGAATACGGCATGCGGTACCCCTGAAAGCATGTCCCCAGAAATTTGCCGTGGCGAGCCGTACGGCAAGAAATCAGATATCTGGTCACTCGGTTGCATTCTGTACGAGATGATCATGCTGCGCCGACCGTTTGAGGCATCGACTCTGCCAGAAATCTTCACCAAGATTTGCAAGGGTGAGTTCCCGCCTATCTTGCCTTCGTTCTCACGCGAGCTACGTCTACTAGTCCAGCTCATGCTGCAGCAAGATGCATCAAAGCGCCCGTCGATCGAAGATATTTGTCGCTTCCCGTTTGTGCAGGCACCCATCCAGGCCTTCCTGTCGGAGCACGTGGCGGAATTCCAGGAAGCACTGGAACTTGAGGCTAAACTCCACCAGCCATCACTGTACAGCGGTGGCAACCCGCCAGGCTCGCCAGTGTCTCCGACGCGTCGTCGCAACCACAACAGCAGTAGCGAAACTCCGACGAGCGGGTTTGGTGACTCAGTTCCTGAATCGGGCTCCCCTGTTTCAAGTCGAAGTGACGGCTCAAGCAATGCTGGTTTCAACTACGGAAATCTGCGCAACTCTGCGATTGCTTCAGTTGCTATTGGTCTTGCTGCTGAATCTGTACCTAGTTCGGGAGCTCGCCCGCAACAAAACAGTGAGCTGTCCAAGGCAGCAGCAGACTCTCCAGGTTACGTTGAAGACACATTCGCAGACAAACTGCGTGCACAGGTTACCATTGGGGACGTTCGTATCGGACTGTTTACCACCTACACAGCCTGTATTGGCGCTGATGAACTTATTCGTGTGCTGAAAACCACATTCGAGAAGACCGATGAGCAGGCTGTGAAGATCCTGGCTGATTTTATCAAGACGCGCGTGCTCGCTGTGGTGTTTTCAGAAGACATTGCTCAGCCCGATTTGGCGGCGAGTAGCACGTACCTGCGTTTCCAAGTGGACGAGTTGTTTGTGCCGCTGAACATGAAGTATGTCTGTGTCGACGGCGTTCAGCAAGGGCCCATGGAAATTTGTCTGCGCGTGCGTGAAGCAATTGCCGAGTTGCATGCACTAAAGTCTTTCCCACGCGGAATTGCAACTGGCTTTAGCCTTCCGAATCATGTGTCGGTGGCGGGGAGTCGCACCACCGAATACTTTGACGCGCCGCTTTGCCAGAAATATCGTCGGTTCCTGAAGTTGGCGTCTAAGCTGCAAAAGATTGACGTTGGAAATCTTCCCAAGCACGAGCGCCAGCCGTTCTTTATCAACATTTACAATGTCATGGTGCTGCACGGTCTCATTGAGTTCGGTGTACCGCAGAACATCGGTCAATACAAGGCCTTCGAGCGAGATGTTGCTTACACGATTGGTGGGCTAGACTTCACGTTGGGTGATATCAAGCACGGTATTTTGCGTTGCAACCGTAAGCCGCCATCGAACTACTGGGAACGCCAACTGCAGGCGCAGGATCCGAAACTCCAGTTCCGACTCCACATTCGTGATCCACGCTCGCTGTTGGTGCTGATTGACTGTGCGGAGCCTCTTCCAAGTGCCGAAGACGTTCCTATACTAAAGCCAGGACGCACAGACACGGATCTGGAAGAGCAGGCGGAGAAGTTCTGCGATCGATTGGTTGAGGTGAACGAGCGTGCCGGTGAGGTTGTGCTGCCGCGTGTACTTCGTATATTCCGCGATGATTTTGGATCTTCCGAGGCCGAAATGGTATCGTGGCTGGTGCAGTACATGGATAACGCTCCGGCTAACCTCGTGAACTACCGCGTTAGGTATCAGACGGGCATTTCGTCGTGATTGGAGCGATGTGCGCAGCACCCCTCTCGGTGAGGGTTGGCTTGGTTTGCCCGTCTGGAAATGGCTGAATTTAAGATTTGTCTTCCTACTTCTGTTCGCACACCCCGAAGTACCACCAGGGACATACTTAGTATCTGGTCAAGGATACCTCTTGGGGGGTTACGTTTCTTGTGGCAGATGGCGCTTTTGTTGATTGAGTGAGGGATTGCAGCAACCGACGTAGCGGAAGCAGCAGATATGCATTTATGCATTTATAACAACAAGCACCATTGTGTCCTTTGCTTCTTCCTTTTGTTTGTAGGATTAACCGAACGACGTATTACTTTTTTGGTCTTTTCATTTTTCGTTATCGATGAACGTTACCGCCAAGAACGAACACAGAACTCCACGTTGACTGAGCAGCAAACGAACGAGACGGCGAACGAACGTGTCGAGCGGGAAACAGCGTATGTGCAGGCGAGTCATAGCTCGGCAGCGTCCGTAGATAGCGACCAGGGTGACATGAGGCAAAGCGAGTGAGCGCGGGGGCGGGATGGCGAATGGGTAGTTGTGGGCTAAACTGACTGTTGTATGTAAGCAGCAGAAACGTTGTAGCGAGTCGATGGGATGGGGTCTCATGCAACACGATGCAGCGTGTCGAGAGCTGAAGACCCACAGTGCGCTTCTATAGGATGGTGCATTTGAACCCCGACTTCTTAGGCGGCTTCTGCGTGGGCGTCGGTCGCTCCACGTGCACGGGGCGCTCGGCTTTCCTGATCTCACGCACCACCTGGTAGAAGCACTCCTCATTCAATATCTACAGCAGTACGAAGCAGGCCACCGTCAGAAAAAAAGTTCCATCAAAACTACCAGCACGGCAGCCACGTACTCTCTCCTTGGCACTCGTCTCCATAAAGGCACAGCCCCACTGGCGAGCGAGGTCCTTGCCCTCGTTGGCCGCCACCTGTCGCTGAGCCTCGAGGTCGCACTTGTTGCCCACTAGGACAATGGGTACATTGTCCACGTCCTTGGCTCGCAGGATTTTGTCCTTGAAGGCCGCAATGTCATCGAACGAGCTACGACTGGTCACGCTGTACACGAGCAGGAAGCCTTTGCCCTCACGCATCCACTGTGCAGCACCCAGTTAGCTTCTTGTGCCTTCAAACCCTTTCTTCAATTCCGTACCTGGTCCTGCATGGACGTGTACTCCTCCTGCCCCGCCGTATCCAGAATGTCCAGCAGCGCAGGGCTATTGTCGATGGTAGTCTGCTTCCGGTAGCTGTCCTCTGTTCATCATAAGATAACCCACGGGATACGTGAGCGTTTACTCCCTTGTATCCCCACTAGTTCTTTGCTGCTGTACACACCAATGGTGGGGTCATAGTCCTCCAGGAAATTGTCCGTCACGAGGCGGATGGTCAACGCGGATTTACCCACGCCACCGCTGCCCAGCACCACCTGAAACAAGTCACAAGAGCGGCCATCAAACGTAATTCTACCAAGGGGAGAAAGGGAGAGAAGGAAGGAGAGCGAGGAAGCGGACTGAGAGATACGAATGTCCCAAATCGCCCTCCTGTCCCGCTCTACGCGGCTTCCCCTCTGTCAGCGAGAGCAAGAGTCCGTACCAGTTTGTATTCCTTGTTGTCACTCATAGTGAAGACGACGTCGTCGGCGGAGGAAGAATGCGATGGAGGCGTCGACTGCGGGCGGCTTCTTCCCTCTGTGTGAGTCTATTCTCCCGCCTGGCCGCACTGAAAGTCTGCGCGCATAGCCGGTCACGCTTCGGCGCATCCCCTCAAACAAGTCTACGATTGGTAGAAAAGACAAAGGGGAAGGGCTACGACCGGTTTCCACCAATCGTATCGTGACAAACGGGCGATGCCAAAAGGGTACGTTGTGCATGTACCCCAGTGAGGACGCGAAACGTACCCAATAGTTACATTCCTGATAACCTGACCTGGTCTCACACTTCTAGCAAGAACATGGCGGCGCTGGAGCTCATCGCGACGGGCGGCCTGGGGGGCGTGATCGCGTTCCTCGCCATGTACCTCCCGGAGTGGCTCTTCCCGCTCGCTGTAGCGTGTACGGTCGCCTGATCATCTTCTTCCTACCCCTGTTGTTATTCTAATAGTCGCTTTGGCTTGCAGTCGGACTGCCGCTCGTCATGTACGCCATCATTTCGCTGCTGGAGATGATCATCCTGGGCTCCAAGCGCGACCAGACGCAGAACCAGCAGCAGCGGCAGTCACGCGGCGTCATGCAGATGAGCCGCACGCTGTACGAGCAGCTGGACGGCGAGATGTTGCAGCTGCTCATGAGCAACCGAGACTTCGACAGCAACGACTACGAGCGCCTCATGCGTCTCGAGGCGCTCAACGAGCGCAAGCGCGAGGGTGCTTCCCCACATCAGATCCAGCAGCTGCCCATCGTCCCTGTGACGTACGTTCTGTTTCGCGCTCTATCGCAAAGTGGACATGTTGTCCAGATCGTGGGCTGGCTGGAACTGTTGACGCCGGTAAAAGCTCTGCTAGGCTTACGTCCGTTCTGTTTTGCCTTTGTCGTTCCATTTCTTGTGCAGGGAGAGCATGCTGCAGGCGTCCGAGAACGCTAACTGCACCGTGTGTCTCAGCGCCTTCCAACTGGACGGCCGCGTACGAATGATGCCATGCTTCCACCGCTTCCACCCAGAGTGCATTGACCCCTGGTTGCAGGAGAAAGCCTCGTGTCCGGTCTGCAAGTTCCCGGCCATCGCATGAGCCGTACACGTTGTAAAACGAGCACCTCGATTTTGTGTATCGTACTCCAGGAAATATAACACCCCCCTCCATTCGTCAAAAAACAAAATTCGCCCTTCTTGCTCACCCATTGGTCAAAACCCGCCCCCATGCAAAAAATCCTCCTCCATACTCGAAGTCTCCATCGACCTCACGAAGCTCTGCTCCTCCATGACGCAACCGGCGCCCGNGGCGGGGCGTTTCCTCCCAAGCCAGCCGCGCCACTTCCGCGGGCAAGGCGCGGCCCCCCACGCGCTCCAAGTCGCAGCCCAAGCAGCGCATCGCCAAACCCAAGCCGTCCGCCTTCGAGGTGGGCGTGGCGCAGGCGCGCGCGTACGCTGAAGGCGCAACCCCCGAGCAGCTCGAAACGCGGCTACAACAGATGCTGATGGCCGCCAAGTTCGCGGACGCCGCCTTCCTCATCGCCGCCAGCCCGCACCTGAGCACGCGCTTCCAGACGGCGGACGTGGTGCGTCTCATGTTGGAGCAGGCCAAGAGCCCGCGCACGCTGGAGCAAGCTGCGCAGCTGGTGCGCGACCTGCAGCTGCAGCAGAACGACGCTCTCGTGACGCTGCTCATCAACGAGATGGTGCGCGCGCTGCAGTTCAGCGCGGCGGTGCGATTAGCGCAGGATATGGTGCCGGGCTTCGAGCAGCTCGCGGCGTCGGCTGCTACGGCGGAGCGTCCCATGTGGACGCCGCCCGCTCTAATCCAGGCCATGATCCGAGTGGGAAAATTCCGCGCGGCACTCAAGTTCTCCAAGCAGTTCGGACTGCTGGACACGTTCCCGGCCCCGCAGCTGGTGGCGGGCATGCTGGAGACGAGGAGCTGGGAGGAGGCGATCTCAAGCGTCATGGAGATGCAGCTTTTCAAGGAGTTCCCGTTGGAGGCTCTTGCAGTTGAGATGATGAAGCAGCGGCAGTGGTCGCAAGCCGTCAAGTGCATGAACAAGTTGTCGAATAAGGACGATACACGAGCCAAATTTTACGAAGCGCTGGTGCGAGAAACTGGACACGTAGGCGATTTTGTGACCTCGTTGCGCTACCTGCGTGAGTTTAAGCTGGACCAGGGCAATGGAGACGCCACGTTGAGCTTGCTGCGATACTTGGTGGATGCTATGCTCGCGCACGGAGAGTTCTACAAGGCGATCAAGTACGCGATCAAGTTCAAACTGGCGAAAAACCCGCTTGATGTTGCTATTGCCGCCGCTGAGGCTGCACTGGCTGCTGCAAATGGCGAGGAGCTGCCACCCCCAAAGGTAGACGATGACAGCAACTATTTGCCGCAGTACAATGTCGAGACGCTGATTCGCAAAGCCGTGGAGGGCGGCCAATTCCACGTGGCAACAACATACATCAAGAAGCTGCGTCTTCGTGAGAAGTTTGTAGATGAGCTCGTGTCGATCGAGAAGGCACAGCAGGCTCGGCTGTTAGAGTTCCGTCAGTACGCACAGCTGCGGATGGCGCAGTTCGAAGACCCAACACTCCAGCAGAACCTCCACGCCTTGTTGGGTGAGGAGGCAAATGATGAGATTGTTGAGCTTGAACCTGTGGAGGTGGAGATTGTCCTGTCCGAGGAAGTGGAAGTTTTCCCGCGAAAGAACAAAGCACAGCCGGTCGAGCAAGAAGGTGAGGGTAAAGCAAATGAGAAGCAGGACCAGACACCCATTTCTGAGAGCGAAAGCGAACAACCGAACGCTCCTGATGAGACTGCAGGTCAGTCGCGTTTTGGGTTTGCTCGAGCTTCGTTGCCTACGCCCCCGAGTGTTCCTGTCGCTGCTGTGGAAGTGCCTAGTACCGACAGCGATAACCAGCCTCGCAGTAAGTCTGTGCCACCTGGTAAGTGGGTTCCTCCTCCTGGCCTCTTCAATGGTGCGGAAGGAGCCCCTCCTCAAAGCAACCCTCGAAATGGCGCAAATTCCTCAGGTGGTGGCTTTAACTTCGCCGATTTCGCCAAGTCGGTGCAGGTGAGCGGTCCACCTCCTCCTGGTTCGGCTCCTTCGTCCCAGCTTCTTCAACCACCACCCCAGCCACCTCGACCATCGCAGCAGCAACCATTTTTGAACCAGCAACAGCAAGGCCAAGCGATGTTTGGTCGCCCCATACCGAATGGTCAATTCGCGGGCGGGCCACCGGGATATCCGATGCCACCGATGATGCCGCAGCAGAACCCCATGTACTTCCCCCGAGGAAACGTGCCGCCTGGAGCGATGCAGCCACAAGGTGGTTACCCGCAGCCACCACCTCCTCCACCTCCTTCAAACAGCAGTAGCGGTGCGTTCGACGTTGCTGCTCTTGCGATGCAGTTCCACAACTCCAGAGGCGGCAGTGGGTCATCAGGTTTCGGCTCGTTTGGTGCTCCACGCCCACCCATGGGTTTTCCTGGCGCCCCGCCGACTGGCCAGCAGCTCTTCCCAGGCATGCCCCCACCGCCCTTCAGAGTGCCTCCTCCTCCGCCGCAATCTACCTTCAAGCCCAGCATGTCGTACACCTCCGTTACGACGACACGTCAGAAGAAGTAACCTCATGTGCTTCGCTCTAGCTTCAGCTCCGTATAGTAGTAGCTCAATCTGCATATTTGCATGTGCTGCACGTTGCATTTTCCATATTGCATGTTGCATTTTTCGTAATTCTCGGGCGCTAAAATGCCACAATCAAGAAGAGTACTCAATGCTTGGCATGCAAGTGATTGCATATCACTACCCTCGTGGTGCCGGTTAATTGTTTTTCTTGGCCTTGACCTTGGGGTCAATATCTTCCCAGGATTTTCCTCGAACGCTAAGCAGTCGAGCAGCACGCTGGCCCAGGTTACCACTAAAGTGCAAGCAATACAGATTAGACTTCATAACACCAACACGCTTATACGACGAAAAACATACCCGCATTTCAAGTCACGACGACTCAACTCCAGCTTTAACCTGTCCAGTCCCAGCGCTTCGAGGGAGTCAATGGTCTCGAATTTCTGAAGCTCGATCGGGGGCTCTGTAGGAGTTACCTTCTCCTCATGTTCCTTTGACGCCTGGGGTGTTTTGGACTTGGTTTTCTTCGCTGGGTTTTGTTTACTTCGGTTCTTGAGTTGGACTTCTTCGGTAGTGAATCCATCGGCGTGCTCAGCCGTCTCCTTAGCAACTCCGGAAACGTCAGCGGACGCGGTGATTGCAGTTGAATCATCCGTAGCAACAGCTTCGAGGGTATCAATGACAGGTTCAAACCCAGGAGCTTCGTAAACGAATGGCTGAGAGCCAATGTTCACTAGCAGAATCTCTGTCTGCTCAACACTAATGGCTGGGAAGAAGCCCTGATCACTCGAAGTATGTTTAACGTTGCGGAATGCCACACCAAGATCGATTCCATTCCGAGTGAACGAAACGGTACCCTCGTCGAGATCCAACAAGCACCCGATCACATCGTTCTCGTTCCAGGAATCACCCGCAGCATACTCCTCGTCCTTTCCACTGTTCCATTTCACCTGACGAGCACCATCGTAGGCCCAAGACCGTTCGTGGTCACCTACGCCGTCTCCTGTCTCCGAGTTCGCCTGGAATGTCGAGTCTGCCCAGCCAATCTGCACCACTCCAGCTGTCACAAGACGCACTTCGTAGTACCATTTTCCTTTCGTCACGGCACAGCAGTGGCGCGCCGCCGCCGTGCCAAAGTTGCCTCGGCCACGAAGTTCGCACAGTCCGTGCTTGAACGTCGCCCCCACGCTAGCAGTCGCGTTTTCTTTGCTGCCTTCGCCAACCAGTTCCAGCCACTTCTCCACAACGGGGGGCGGGTGCTGCGCCGAGCGCACACTGATGCGTGTGGTTGCATCAGGCGGGAGCACCCGCGCTTCGGCCTCCTGAAGCTCCATCTTGGCCTTGGCCTTGGTCTTCCGACGTCGGAGTCCGCCTTTAATGGCGTCTAGCACATCGTCTGGCATCTCCTGTTCAAAGTCGACATAGTCTTGTAGCTCCTGCTGCTTGAGCCTCTGAGCATCGTCTCTCTTGGCTCGTTTAAAGTCCGTCAGTCCCTCTCCACGCAGCTCCTGCTCTCCATGAGCAAAGTCACACTGTCGTCCACGTGGACACCCCCACCACCTCGGAGCTCCGTCAGGTGGGGCGCGTCCTCCTTCTCTAGCCTTCGCCCAGCTCTTGCACAGCACCGTGTTGCGTCGTCTCTTCATGTACGACTTCTTCACTCCTTCCGCCCACGAGGGCGTGGCCAGGTACCACCCGGGGATACCGCTGGGCGTCTCCTCGTCCATCATCTCCTGTTCTGTCACCCCGTCCTTGTCCCTCTTCGCTCGGGCCTCTCCGTCCTGCCGCCACTTGCTCATGGCCACCTCTTGGTTCACGTGGCGCAGTCGGCGTCCGTGCAGATCTCGACACGCGCCGAAGTCCGTCGTGGCCTTGGCGCCCGAGGCCTTTCCCATGCTACGTAGCATGGCTCCGAAGCCGCCTTTTCCGCCGCGCAGGCCGCCGCGGAGCCGCGCGCGGATGATGGCGGGGAAGCTGGGCACATGGGCGCGATCATCCAGCTTGCGCCCGTCTACGTAGAGATCCAGGAGCGACGCGGGTACGCCCTCGCGCTGCTGGACGAAGGACACGAGGCGCTCCACGCTGGCCGCGCCCGCATCCAACGACAGACACAGCGTGCGGTTGAAATGCACCAGGAACTGCAGCTCATTCGTCGCCATGGTCGCTGCAAACGGGAAATGGGCACTAACTGTGTTATGAATTAGTGACAGCCGTGGGAAGTCACTGTTGCAAGAAGAGTGACATATCATCTAATCAGATTTTGTGACGTTCCGTAAACAGCTGGTTTTGATCAGTATCAAATTTGCTGGTCGAGCATGTCGACGGCGACGCTGCTGCTGGCGTTGTTCCCGGCGTCGTGTGCGGCGGCCGCCACGTCATCTACAACGCTATCCTACTCTATACTAATAGCCACGTCACTCACGCTTCTGTTCGTGGCGGTTGCATCCAAAACGAAGCTCTCCAGGCCTCAGCAGACGCCTTCCAAGTTGTTCACTCCCTCCGTTCTACAGCGCGACGACGTCCAGGAGCGGTTGGCGGAGACGCGCCAGAATCCGCTGCCAGTAGGCGCTGTTGTGTCGCTAAAGCATCACCAAAATGTCAAAAAGGTGGGCTCAATTCGGAGCTACAACGCGGATTGCGACCGCTACGAGGTGCAGCTCTCAACTTCACAGACTGTGACGCTGCAGAGCTCTGAGCTGCAGTTCCCGACAGTCTCGGGTCTTTATGTGTACCCTATAAAAGGTTGTGCTGGTGTTTCATTGAAGCAGACGCTGTTGACGCCGAAAGGTGTGCTCCACGACCGAGAGTGGGTCATTATCGACGGGGAACGAGACAAGTTCGTGAGCCAAAGAAGATACCCCACAATGGCTCTGTTGCACCCCAAGTTGCTGCCGAGTAATGACGCTGTTCAAGCTACCGGTGTGGTACTGACAGCCAAGGGGATGCCGGATCTGGAGGTGCCGGTGGTGGAGAACGGAGAGATGCGCGTTGTGCGCATCTGGAAAGACCAAGTGGAGGCGGTGGACCAGGGAGACGCTGCCGCGAAGTGGCTAAGCACATTTCTACAAGATGATAGCCGCACTCTCCGTCTCATGCGGATGAAGAAGGACTTCACGCGTCCCGTTAAGCCCAAGTATGCACCTGGACACTCCACCAACTTTGCCGACGCGTTCCCGTTCCTCCTTGCGCTTGAAGAATCACTGGAGCAGTTCAACACGGCGCTGGAGACTCCGATTCCTATGAACCGCTTCCGCCCAAAGTACGTATTTTTTATAGGGCTATTGGTGATTTATTTACTGAGTTGACAGAGCTGTGGGTTTCCTTGTTGTCCTTGTTGAACAGTATTGTGCTGTGCGGCAGCCCGCCGTTCGCAGACGAACACTGGAATTGTGTCACGATTGGGGGTATTCAATTCCGTAATGTGCGGCCTTGCTCACGCTGTGGTGTACCGAGCGTGGATCAGGCTACTGGCGAAGTCCACCCGCAACGCGAGCCTTCCCGTGCGATTGTTCGGAAGCGCAATGGTGTCCTTTTGGGCTTCACTGATGGCAAGAAAGTGGAGGGATACTTCGGATCCAACATGGTCTTGGAGACGACGGAGCGCAATTCGATTCCTACACGGATTGAAATTGGTGCAGATGTGAAGGTGCTTACACTGAAGAGTGAGATCATCGCTTGATTGCCCCTGCACAAACTCATACCTTCAGACGTCGTGCAGTGCGCATGTGAATACAGATGCGGCAACCAATTGTGTTCTCATTTCCTTATATTTTTTGGAATCTCACTTACTAACACGGAAGGCGTTATTTGGCTGTGTTTCCTGTTCTCCTGCTGTAGCGTCCTCCATCTCGCACACTTGGAAGAGCAGGCGGGTTCATGTGAAGACTGCTTTTTGTAAGCTCAGCAGATAGCGATACCGTGAAGCTGTCATCACTCAGCTCCGATTCCTTGTCGGGAACTGGCTGTGGTGGCAAAGGGCTGAGGTCTATCTTCTTGGGTGACGCTGACGATGTTGAAGGCTGCGATGCTGCCAGTGGTTTGCCATCAGATTTGTCTTCTTCACGTCGGGTGAAGGCGGTTGGGAGAGGCTCAATCTTGATCGGAGATGATGACCGTGGGGACGATCGTGGAGATGTTGTAGTGACTGCAACACACGAAACGGTGCTGGGTCGTGGCTGTGCCTCGCCTTGTGGCTTGTGCGGTTGCTGCAGCTGGAGATCCCCGAACTGTTCCGAAGCCAGTGCTTGTGACTGCAGTAAGGATTCTGCGATGTCGTCACTGAGGGTGCCCGGCAGACTGCTGGTTGGGCTAGCTGGCTCACGTGGAGTTCTTGTGGGGGACGAAGTCGGTGACAATGCTAAGCGTGTAGGTGATCGAGAAGGCGAGTGTGGTTTCGATGTACTATCGTGAGATGTAGCTTTGTCTCCAGTCTCGGTACTGAGGTTGATGGTGCTGGCCGATTGAGTGAGGCGGCAAGTGGAGGGTCTGTGAACGCTGAGTTTTTGAAGCGACTCCAAGTTTAATTCCAGGCGCTTGGGGGCGTGCCACTTGTCGATGAGCAGGGCAACGCAGTCTGCATGACGCCGTAGTGATGATGTGGAGCAAGTGGTGGACAAGTGAAACAGTGCCATGGCAGTTCGCACGCAGATTGCGTCAAAAAGAACATCCCCAGGGCCAAACTGCTCAAGTTTAGCCTCAAGAACGCGTAGGCATGAAAGCACGCGATCCAATGATCTCATAGCGTACGCTGGTAATTGGTGGAGTCCTTGGAACTGAAAGTTGCCGCCGATGCTGTTGCTGGAGCTAAGGTGGCTTTCGCTTTCGCTCCGCGAATGTTGCATTGTGGCCGCAGGGCTTCCAAATGTATTCGGAGAAGGAAGTTTTAGCGGAGGCACGGGGGGCCTGTTCAATAGCTTTTCAACAAGTTGGCTACTGAGAATTGGTTCGCGAAGGTGCTCGAGCCAGTCAAGCAGCAATATCGCGTGAATTGAAGCGTTGGGACACAGGGCTGAGGCTTCTTCCCAGTTCCACTCGCCAACGTTAAAGCCGACTTTGATGGGGAATAGCTGCTCACGCGTGACAGCTTCAGGCACCTCCATGTCATCCAGGGAAACTCCATTGCTGCCTGCTTGGGACTCGGTTACAGCCGCAACAATGAATTGTCGGTGCCGTTCAATCAATTCCGCAGTTCCTGAAGGAGTCGTGCGGTAAAACTCTTTAGTGGATTCGCTGGTTCGGGGCCAAGCCTCTTGCTGACGCACACACAGATGATTTATAAAGGCCGATGCGACCGCCACAACGTCAGATGCTGCTGTGATCGCGCTTTCGACCTCGACGCACAGGAAATCAAGTATACGAGGCAGATTGGTGTTTACTGCGCCTTCGCCATGTAAACGGCGATTCTGGTGCTCCACAGTCTCTGCAAGTGTAAAGCGGTCATGCACCTTTGGGAGGGCGAACACGACGCGAGCGGCATTAAGGTAGGCGTGGAAGTCATGCACAAACTGAGTCTGCCCTGTTGTCTGCACGGACCCAGGTCGGTCACGACGCACGAGACGAATTGCTAACTCCGGTGGAATATTGTGCAGGAAAATGAGTGCACAAGCGATGGTAATGCCAGTCCGTCCGTAACCAGCATGACAGTGCACCGCCACTCTGTGGTGGCCAGTGAGCAAAACGGAGGCGATGACCTTGACAATATCCATCATGAACGATAGCGTCGGTGTCGTCATGTCTTCCCAACCAAAGTTGTAAAACCGAACTGCAAAGAAAGCAAGAACGCGTTAGACCACAGCATGGCTTGACGAATGAAGCACGACATGTACGCACTGTTTTCAGCCATGAAGTCCTTCTCCGGATCATACGGGAAGCCGCTAGCTCCAAGCCCGTCACCGCAGTACGGGTGTTCACCTGGAAGTGTCAGATTGAATACTGCTGTAATATTCAGTCTCCAAGGACAGTATTGAGGTCGACTTGTTAGTGCCACCTCGTGCAGCAAGGATTTCAAGACAGGTTACGCACTTGTGGAACTGCTCAGCGATTTTGTACTCGCTCATGAGTCTCGAGGACGGCCGCATCATCGCCAAGACGCAATCCGCCACCCAGTCAGCGTGCAGACCCCGCACCGGTGAATCTAACTTGGCCAGCGCAGCACTTTCACTGCAGCGTTTGCAGCGTGCACCGCCGCAGAGTCGACACTTGACTTTCAGCGTCTTCTCCCATTCGCGAGCTTTCACGGGCGACCCCATCACAGCAACTCAACTCGGCAACTACCGGTGCAGTTTTCACGCGTCGATTGCAGGTCTGGAAGCTTCGTGTGGGTTCGTGACGGCTAAATGGAGTGAGCTGCGGAGAACCGCCGTCCTGACACAAGTCTCCAAACATAGATGGCTACAATTGGTGTAGGCACCACTTGGCAGTGAGTGCTCTAAGCTTTGCAAGGTTACGTACGCAACGTAGTGTTTTCTTGCAATGAAGTCCGGCTCGGGGCGAAAGTCGTCCTCCAATGCGCTTGTCGGTAATAAGCGCTCGCCACCGATGACTGCCAAGGCGCGACGCAGCTCGAACGCTGGTACTCACGCAGAAGGCGCAGGCTCCTACAATTCGCTTGACTATGACCACGGACGTCAGGCGCTGCCATCCCAACCACAGATACTACCCGTGGGCAGTGCAGATTTGCTGCTTCAACTTCAACAACTTCAGCAACAACAAAGTCTTGCAGCTTTTTGCTACCCTACAACAGGCCCCTCCATTCCACGCACGCTATCTCTCGGGCCAAGCGCATTTCCCACAGCTTATATGGCCCCAGCAGGACTGCAGCAACAGCAATTTTTGAGTGCACCGGGAAGCTCCAGCGCTACTCGTGAGTCATGGGGTGTGCCTCCAACCGAGAAAAGCGGCCAAGTCCTAGAGCAGCTAGGATCAGTGCTAGAGCAGATGAAGCAAGAATCGGAAGGCTCGGCCGCTGCGTGGCGCGAAAAGCTGGTGGAGACGGCACAGTTGGCCGAGCAGCTTGCTCAAACTCGAGAGCAGCTGAATACTGCCACAAACAATGAACGTGCCACAACCGAGGAACTTGCGCGAGTCCAAGAAGCACTCAAGGCACTGGAGGCTGACACTGCCCAGAGTACGACGCACCACCGTGAAGAGCTGTCAGTAATGAACGATGAAGTGCAGCGGCAGCAACAGTGTGCCGAGGAGGTTCGTGAAAAATACGAAGATGCTCTCCTGGAACTGCGCACGGAGCTCCAAACTACGAGTTCTCGCTACGAGCAACAACACCAAGACCAACAAGAGGGATTTCGTGTCGAGATGGACGAGCTTCAACAAACTTCTGAGGCTCGAGTCCAAGCGCTAGAGGATCAACACAACACAGAGCGCAACAAGCTGCTCGAGAAGCTGCGCGAGCTGGAACACGCGAAGCAAGAGCTTGGCCAGCACCTTTGGAACGCTACTAAAGAACTGGAGACTGCGTCTCAACTGCGCGAGCAACAGCTTCGGTCTCAGGCACAGGAAGGCCAGCTGGAACTTGCCCGTTTGCAAGCCGCCGCTGTTGCACGAGAACGCGAGCTTCATGTGCAAGCAGAAACTCAACGCAATCAGCTGCACGAAGAGCTGAAGAAGCAGCTAGAAGCTGCTAGAGCTAGTGCCGATGAAGAGCGAGCTCAAAAGGAGGAGCTCAATGCTCTCATGGTGGCTGAAGTTGCTAGGTTCCAAACACAAGCAGAGCAAATGAGCCAGCAACATGCAGCAGCACTCGCTGAGCATGACAACCAAGCACAAGAGGAGCGTTTACAAGCTCTAGAGCTACGAGAAAAAGCCGAACGTGTTGTGCGTGAAGCGCAAGACGAGCTTCGACAACTACGAACTGAGCTTCAGAACACGAAAGCTGAAAAGACCCGTCTCGAAGCACAGGGGTCCGCGGAAAATGGCACTCTCCAGGAGCTGAACGAACAGCTACGGGAGACTGCGGGTCAACTGGAGGATTCAAACTCGCAGCTTCAGCACCTCTCAGCCCGGTGCAAGACTGCTGAGCGACTGACGCGGCAGTGTCTCGATCTCATTGCACAAGCGCCACTCGGCTCCAGCTCGAATTCCGATGAAGAGGAGGAAGACGACAATTCTGATGAAAATGATGACCTATTAGCGCAATTACCAGCAGTTGTTCGAGCGCTCAAGCAGCTCACGAAAGTGTCTGGTGCACTGGAGCCGTTGCAGTTAAAGGTGCTGCGCTTGCAGCAAGAACGGGATAGCGACCGTGAAAAGCATCGGACGCGGGAGCAAGAACTTCAAGCACAGATGCAGAATACGCTACAAGAGCTGGAGGCTGCGCGCAAAGATGCCAAAACATTAGCTGAAGAGCTTGCACAGTTTTCTCAAGCTGCCGGGGGCCAGGAGGCACAACTTACACGCTCAAATGAGCAGCTTTGTCAGCAGGTTCAAGAGCTCGAGCATCTTCGATCTGCAAGTGCGTCGCAGCTTCTGCATCTGCAAAAGGTGTTGGATGCACAGCGTTCTCGAAGTACAGCGCTCGAAGCGGAGAAGCGCGATTTGTTGGCTGAAGCGGAGCAGCTCAATGCTAGTCTGGAAACACAATACCGAGCAGTCAATGACAAGCAGCTGGAGCTGGAGCAACTTCGTGGCTCCTACCGAGAGCTTCAGCTCACTCACAGCGATCTCCAGGAAGCTCATGCGGACTTGGAAGAGAGCGCGAGACGAACAAATGAACATCTCGCTACCCACCTTCAGAACACACAACAGGAAGCTCAAGCAAAATTACGGGAGGCCCACGAGCTTCAAAGTGAGCTAGAACGAACGACCCGGACTTTAAGCGAGGAAAGAGACGCTCTAGTACAAACACGGGATGCAGAGCAAGCCCAGCGCTCCCAAAGCGAGCAAGAATTATCTCACGCACTGGAGGACAAGACGCATCGGCTAGAAGAGATGCTTGCCATGCTTACCCAGCTGCAGAACAAGGTCGAGCATTTAGAGCAAGCTCGTGCTCATGATACTGATGCTGCTTGCCAGCAACGTGATACACTCTCGCGTCAGTTGTCGGAAGCGCAGCAAGCTCAAACACGGGCAGAAATCTCTCTAGCTTCAGCAGTGCAAGCGCAGCAGGAAGTGCAAGTTCACGCTCGGTTTGAAGTTGAGCAGCTTCGAGCAACGCTAACCCCTCAATTTGCTGAACTAGAAGCGCAAAGGGAAGCACAAGCTGCAGAGCTGCGTCGACTAGAAGCAGAACTTGAGCGTGCCACACGTAGCAAACAGTCGCTGCAAATGGAGCTTCAACGAGCTGCGGACGACACTCAAGATGCACTACGAGCGGTTGAAGTTGTCCGCCGAGACGCTCGAGCGCAAGCCCAGCAGTTCGGAGAGGAGCACGAAAGACTTCGACAAGAGCTCGAAGCCGGGCGGACCGAAAATCGGGACAATGCTGCACTCTCCGAAGAGCTACAGGCCAAGATCACAACGATTCAGAGTGCTGCAAATGCTACCATTGATGATCTTGTAGCAGAGCTACAAGGTGCGCAGGACGCTCTTGAGTTCGAACGTGCTCGTGCCAAGAAAGAAAAAGATGGAGGCACAACACGCTCCAAGCTGCGCGAGGTCGAGGAACAGCTACGAACGCGTGATGCACAGTTTCGTGAAGCCCGTGATGAAGCGGCTCGAGTGCAAGAGCAGCTCGAAGAACGGCTAAGCGAACTCGAGCTGAGGCTACAACGCACAGCAAATGCCCTCGAGAGTAAGAAGCAGGAAAATGAAGCGAAGACACGCGAGATGGAGATGCTATCACGCCGTGCCGGTGAGACTGAGCGAAAATTGGCGCCACTCACAGCTACACGTGACGCTCTTCAAGCTAAAGCGAACGAGTTGAAGCAGGCGCTAGACGCAAAAGTGCGTGAAGCTCAGGATAGCGAAGAGAGAGCTCGAGGCGAGGTTCTTCGAGTGGCTCGAGAGCGTCGTGCTCTCGATGTGCAGCTAGCAGAACTCCGTGAAGACAGTGAAGCTTCGCAGCAACAGGTTGTGCGCGCACATCGCGAAATGCAGACAATGAAGCAGGCATTAGAGCGTGCAAAAGGTGAACTGAGTCGCTCGGGTGCTGAACTGAGGACAGCTACGCAGCGCCTGGAAAGCGTACAGCAGGCAGCTAAGCAAACAATAGCCGATGCCACTACTCGAATGCAGGCAGCACAACAGCAAGGTGAGCGTACAGCATCCCGATTGCAGCAAGAACTCGATCTGGAACGAGAGCGTCGTCGTGAAGCTGAAGTCCATCGAGCTGAACTTCAGCGTGTATTGCGGCAGCAGCAAATTCAGTCTCCAGCAGTAGCAACAGGCTCGAGAAGTGATGATAGCAGCAACCAAGCTCGAGTGAACTCGTTGGACAACTTCAATTCGAGCCCGGAGCTTGTAGATAGACCACCGTCGAGCCACTCATCGGGCCCTACAGCCGACTACCGCAAGTTTTACGCGAACGAGCCGCTAACGTCGGCTGAACTCTCGAATCTGCCCATGGCTGTCATCAAGGCTCAGCTTGGACTCGAATTCAGCCAGGGAAGCAATCCTTCCGCCGCAGTCTCCGGGTCGCACAAGAGTGCGACCAAAGCTAGAATTCAGCATCAGCACAAGGAGCGCTACGCTGAAACCAAGGACAACCACAATGACGACGAAGACGACGCGATCCCGCTCCTTCCGCTGGAAAAGCTGCCATAGTAAGCGTCCTGCATGTCGTCTCTCTCCTTGTGTTGCGGTTTGTAGCTCACTGAATTTGCTCTGAAACAGCTCTCCAGAGGCAGACGGCCGAGATAGCTCGTCGAGCAGCCCGACAGAGATGGCTTCAAGCGGAGGGCGTTCCAGCTCACAGCTGCTGAGCTCCCGCAGTTCGCCGTGGTCGTCTCGGTCGAGTGGCAACAGCCACCTCTCGTTCTCCAGGAACAACGCCGCCTCGCCTGCCACTAGCTCCACCAGCAGTCCAGCCGCTCGCAAGAATTCAGTACCAAGTGCTGGTACCAAGAAGAAGAAATCAAAGCAATCGCGACCTGCTGGGCTTCCTTCAGCGTCGGGGATGCCCTACGGAGTCGTCTCCTCCACTCTGTCCCCTACAAAACATCAAAAGCCCAAAGCTCGCGGCAAGCTCTTGCCTCGCATCAGTCTGCAGTGAATAGCGAGACCAATCCCTGTAAAATGAACACAGTCTAGGTTCCATTGAGATCTTTCATACTCACGCAGAGCGAGGCAACATCATGGCGGAGTTTGTCGACGTCGGAAAGTGGTAAATGTACACCGGGAACACCACGTCCGCCGGGTCCACTGCACAATTACGCGTATGCTCTTCCTGTTCTCCAACTTGTTCTGCTGCTGGTTCTCTCGCTGGCACGAGGTGCTTCTCCAACGGCGTTAGGTTCGGGATTCGATACAGATATGTGATGACACGACACCCTGCCAGCTTCTCAAGCTTTGGGCGCACCAGTCTGCAGGCACAAAAGAGAGATACACGTCCAAAGTGCTCGTTAGTCACGTGCAGCTGGGGGTGAATAACTGAATGACTGGATGACTGAACATACGACAGGCCGCGGCCGATGAGGAAGAGGAAGACGACGGTGGCGTCTGCAGGGATGTCGAACTCCAGCGCGTTGGCTTGGTGCACCGTCACGAGGTGGTCCACGCCCTCCTTCTTCGCTGCGTCTCGCGCCAGTTGCGCGCGCTTCGGGTCGATCTCGACGCCGACCGCGCGCACGCCAAAGCTCCGCGCGGCCTCAATGAGCAGGCGGCCGTCACCACAGCCCAAGTCGTAGACCACGTCGGAGGCCTGCACGTGCACGAGTGCTAGCGCGCGACGGAAGGCGCTCAGCGGCGTCGAGTAGAGCGTCTTGCGCGGCGCGAGCATGAGCAGCGAGGGGCGAGGTGGCGCAACTTTGGCTCGCGATCCAAAGTTGCGCCACCAAGGACCGGAAAACGGCGAAAATGTGACGAGGCTCCAACCGTTGGACGAGCATGAGCAGCTGCAAGACAAGGCAAAAAGGGCTGAAGAGCGAGTTGATCTAAGCAATGCATGGGATTATTGTTGATTCGGCTCGGTGTAAGTAAACCTCTCCGAGGCGAACAAGAAATAGATACGAAGGGTGGTGGGTGCCGCCCTCGGACTGCGCGGCTTCAAGCGCTGAGTTGCTCAGTCTTCTTCTGCTGCTTCTGGGAGACGGAAGGAAAACGGAGGAAGCTGCTCTTGGGGCCGCGCACATAAAATATATACGTGCTGCTGTACTGGGGGGGGGGATGCAGTTTTCTCTCTCTCTTGGACAATTACCGCGCACCCTTCCAGGGCAGCGCCACGTGCTGGTGGAGGTGCTCTTCCCGCTCGTGCTCGAGGTCGGCGGCGTTGCTGGTCGTGCTCTCTGCGGGCGAGTGCGTTGCGGCGTAGCGCGCGTAGCTGGTGATACCAGCGGACGTGAGCACCAGCGGCATGACGGCGTTCGCGGAGCTCTTGGTCACGGCGGCGACGATGGTGGAGAGCGGCATGGCGACGATGAGATTTGGGAGCTTGGACTTGGAGCTGGAGCTTGTGGAATGTGCACCTGAACGTGCGTGGCGGACTTGCGACCAGGCAACTTGAGCCTCGGCGAATCTTGGCGTTGCAGCCAGTCACTCGTGTCCCTGAAAATCCATCACTGCTCTTCCTATATTTGGAAAGAGGCTAATTTCCGTGCAATTAGACTTAAATGTAGATGATTAGACTAATTCGCTGTGAGCTTCTATTTTCGTCGTGGCTATGTTACTGGCGACTGTCAAAGGGTAGGGTTCTCACGACCAGTGATTGGCCGATAAGTGTAAACGCAATTAGACGGAGGACAACGGTATAATCTGAAATAGCTTTCTATGAATAAACCTACATATAAATATAGGTATGTGGGCCACATAGATTGAACTTTCGGTGAGCGCCAAATCCTGACTTGAGACAATAATGGCTTCGCTCTGCTTGGAACAGCTTTTCGCGCTGCGGAATGCCGATGTGCTCTATCAATGTGCATCTTATTCAACGCTGTCCAACGTGGCACGAATGCACAGCAGTAGTTAGCAGGCAGGCAGCGCACGCCTCGTCTTGTTTGCAATTTCGGTGCTCGTTGCTCATCGGCGGTGTTCGTCATCAACGGCGTCATCGCAGTCAATTACGGCCTCAAGTGGCTCACTTCGCTGGCAGAAGGAGCACCACTCGTTTTGATCCATCCCCGGCATCGGTACCACAGCGTGCAAGGTGCGCTGTTGCACGGCGGCCTCACCGAAGTTCGCGGGTCGAACATTATAGCGCTCTGCTCTCCGTACAGTATTGCACAGCGAGAGTTACCGAGGCGCGCTTGCAAGCACGAGCCCCTCAGCAGCAGCTCTGAAGCGGTGATTGCCGGCGACAAGCAGCGCGCCCTGCGTTATGTGTCCACTGGACAGTCCAAGGGATGACAGGCAGGGTCTTCAGAAAACGCCGATGAGACTCACAGGCGGCAAGCAGCAACAGTGTTGCCAACGCGAGGAGGACTGGTGAAACTTCGATTTTCGGTGCATGCTGCCCGCGGGAGAGGCCAAGATCCGCGAGTGGCGAGAGCGGAATAAGCATTTGAATAAGCATTTGAGTGTGACCCCTCGATCCGCTGCAGGTTGCCCCCAATAGCAGCTCGGGCGATGCAAGTTAAAGCCCGGCTGCTGCGATATTATCGTTAGCGGCACCGCCGCAGGCAGACAAGCCAACGGGGCGCGCCCCTCGTGGCAGCGTGTGGCGCTGCCAGCTATGGATCTGTCAGTCAGAAGCGGAGTCCTGAGGGATGATGGAGCCATGTTGGGCAGACGAGCACATGGCTCCGACCGCGGTACTACAGTGGGTTCGAGAGTAGCATCGTGGCCATGAATAGACACCGAGACCGACGACGCACAGCGCGGCGCGGACGCAACGAGTTGCGCGCGACGACGCAGGCGGACTCCGACCATCGTCGTGGCGCGCTTGGCGCTGCGATATCCGAAAGGCACGCCTTCGTTTATGGAAAAAGGCTGGCGCAAACTGAACGTTTTCTCTCCGCCCGTCTCGACCCGCCTTTAGCGACAACCGTGAATTGCGAATCTTATTCGGCGCAAGGTCTCCAGTAAGAAATCCATCATCGCGTCCCTATCTGTTTTTGCCTCTAAAACCCGGGAGGATATCTTGATATACTGTGGCATCCCATTTAGGTGCGAGGTGTCCGCGCGTTGGTTGGGCAGCGGCGGGCCAGTGGGGCGGCTTGTTTCTGCGTGGTTTTCAAATGACCAGAGCGCCACGCCCTAACTTCCGATCCCTCCCGCCCGCGGCCAGCGGCAGACAGCCCACAGACGCAGAGCCGATCCTCGCCAACTATTAGTCCCACCCGCACGGCCGAGCCAAGTTGGCCGCTTTCGCTACGCCAGCCAAGAAAACAGCCAGCAGGGCAGCCAAGCATCCGCGCCTCCGCCCCCTCCCTCCTCTCTGAGCGATCCTCCGCGCCCACGGCGAGCGGGCAGCGCTGATGAATGAGCTCACGCCCAGCCATCCCGCGCCGCCGCCGCAGTCCCGCGGCCTCGCGGCGCCCTACTCCTTCTCCGCCAACGCCCTGAACGCCAACGTGGTGAACGTCGCCGCCATGGACCGCGCCAAAAGGTTAGATCCCGAAACGCCGTGCCTGGGTGCCTACACGTTTTGGTTGCCTTCGAAGTTGAAGCCGCTGCTGTCTGTTATGGGGCCCCCTTCCCCTCGGGCAAGGTTGCTTTTTGTCTCTTTCCCCCTGTCGCTCCCCGTCCCGCATTGGAGACATTCGACCAGCGGAATGCACTGCGGCGAGGGGAAAGAGGACCATCCTCCCCATGTGGAAGAGGAATGGGGGACGCAGCGGAGCGTCCACTTCTTTGCTCCATCAAGTCGAAGGACCAATGCGGAGGAAATTGGATGGTCACTAATTGTTTCACTTGTTTTTATTCCGCTTGTTTCGCAGCTTCCAAGGAGTCCCTCGAGGCAGCGTGCCCAAGTACCAGTCGCAACAGCAGCAGCAGCAGCTGCAGCAGGTGAACGACTACCATACTGGACCCTACGCCAACTACTCGCACCTCAAGAGCCCCGCGGACAGCAGAGCCAAGTTTGATTATGCACCGAGTCAGCAATATTCGCCACATCCGACACAGCAGCAGCAGCAGCAGTCGTATGCAGCGGCATACGGCTACTCGTCATACGCGCAGAATTACGGCGGCACCGGAGACTATCAGCAGCAACAGCAGCAGCAACCGACGCAGCAGCAGCAGTACCATGGAGGCTACGCGCAGGTTGGCGAGACAAATCCCTTGGGCATGCTGGTGAGCTCGGCGACGAACCCGCAGGCGCCCCAGGATGCCATGCCGCACGAACCTGTAAATATTGGGCTCAAGGACGCAGGAGACCGCAAGTTCAGGCAGCCGTACGGGGTGGTAGCCACCGACTCGTTCCTCAATTCCGGTGGTGGCTACGTGCACGGCATCGAGCGCTCTGGCAACGTTGTGCAGATCAAGGCGGCTTCGAACAGCTCGCACCAGCAGCAGCCAATGCACCAGCGCTCCAACATGTACGGTGGCGGCGCGGCGTATTTTTCCCAGCAGCAGCGTGCGCAGGAGCCGTCGCAACAGCACAATCCGATGGACCTGGTGCCTCCTGGTGCTGCAATGGGGACCAGCTTCGATGCCAATGGTAATGGAGGTGCTTCTTCCGCTATGGGACGAGGCATGCACAACGGCGTTGGCGGGATGTTTCCTGCTGGACTGCGGATGCCACAGTTTACTCCCAATAGCTCGGGGTCATCCTTGACGACGCGGTTGAAAGACGGAAGTGTGGATATCTCGACCGGTGCTTCTTCTAACGGCGGCCACTTGCCGTATATGCAGCAGCAGCCCGCGAAGTCGCTTGAGAGTACGCACCCGACCTCGCTGTATTCAGATGTCGCGAGCTCAACAACGTCCATGTCGATGGTGAGTCTATCCTCGGATGGTCCAGCAACGGCATCGGTCAATGTAAATGCCTTGTACCCGCCATCCTTGGCGCCGCCTTCATCTCAGCTCAATGCCAGCGGTGAAAACGCGTGCATTTTGTGCAGTGGCGCACACAGCGACAGAATTGCTAACCATTGCGGCCACCGGTTCCATGCTCAATGCCTGCACTCATGGGGTGCGACAACGTGCCCAGTTTGCGTACAGGTACGACTACTTCTTGGGTTGCCACACTTTCCGTTGAACTTGTGCTCACGATATGCGTGTTTTGATCTAGGCATCAAATAGCATCACGAACCTCCCGCAAACGGCCTCTACCGTTAACTATAACCTCGGAGCAGACAGTGCCTCGGTTTCCGGGATACCACAAGGCTCAACAGGGCAGGGAGAATTTCCTCTGAGTAGTGGTGGGGCTATCAACAGCGCCGCCACTAACAGCGGCAGTAATCTGATGTCCATTTCGCCGAGTTCTGTAGGATCCTCGCAAGTTACGGCAAGCAACAACTTGCAAGTGAACAACACTGTGGCAGGTAGCCGACCGCCTCCGATTGACACACGTATGGTTGACACTCGCCTGGGAGCAACGACACTGAGCGGAGGCAAGCGTAGTTCAACATCCACTCGGTCGGGTTCCAGTAGTGGCGGACGCGTGCGCAAAAATAAGAAGCTGAAGGACTGCTCCGTTCCAGGGTGCGATCGAACGGTTCGGTCCCGAGGCCTCTGCAAGGGGCACGGTGGTGGTCGTCGCTGTGGGTTTGCGGGTTGCGGGCTAAGTGACCAAGGTGGAGGTTTCTGTATCAGTCATGGTGGTGGTAAACGCTGCCAGCACGAAGGATGCGACAACTCGGCCCAATCGCGTGGACTGTGTAAGTTGCATGGAGGTGGTAGCCGCTGCACGATTCCTAATTGCACAAAAAGCTCTCAGGGTCGTGGACTTTGCCGTGCGCATGGTGGCGGTCGTCGCTGTATGGTCGAGGGTTGCAACAAGACGGATCGCCGCGCAGGTTTCTGTGTGACGCATGGTGCCGACAAGAAGTGCATCATACCGGAGTGCTCCAAGACTGGCCGCATTGACAATATGTGCACGAAACACTACTTCGAGCGCCACCCAGCGCAGCCGCCTGGAACTGTGAATACGACCCCACCCCCTGTCATTACTGTTAATGCCAACACTACCGCGGCAAGAGCTCGAGCGGAGAGAAAGAAAGCCGCCGAGCACGCTGCTGCCGTGGCTGCCTCCACCAATTATGCGGGCATGTCTTCAGCGATGCTTGCAGCCTCCAACGCACCATTTATTGGTGACGGGCGGGGGTTAACCAAGGCCGAGCCGTTTTAGGCATCTGTCCTTAGTGCTTGCGTTGCTGCAGCCAGTGATTTATGCGCTGCTCATGAGATTTTAAAATTGGTCTCGTGAGCGTGCAGGCTGAAAGCGGCAGTGAAGCGAGCGTGGGGATGGATGGATCGCTGGCGGACCGAGGAATGTATTTGTAACGAGACAAAATACGCGAAGTGGAATTACATGTTGAAGACGCGAGCTGAATGGAGACTCGAGCGATAAAAGAATCGGCTGCTCGGCGACCGAGATGAAATGGACGACCGGCAGAAAATTGAAAAGTGAAGACGAGACGGCGATCACGAGGAAGTTGAAGTGATCAAAACTGAAGATTGAAGACGCACAACGCGGACAACACAAAAATGGCCAGATGAATGAAGAAGGGCCACAACAAAATTGCAAATTGCACAAATTGCTCACCCGCCACCAAGTGAAAATGAAAATGAAATTACACAACTTTTGAAGCACCAGGGAGAGCGAAATGCGAAATGCAGTAAACAAAAACAAGAAAATTGAAAAGACCCCGGGTAGCTCAACGCTAGCTATAAAAGTTAGCGGTCAAGTGCTCTTTGGCTTCGACGAGCAAAGGTGCGAGGGGAGAAGACCACGGCTCGAAGAAACCGCCGACACAGCGACCCATTGCATATAGGAAAACTCAAGTGTAGTAAAGTGAGCGCCTCCTCCTCAGGAATTAAAATTGGGGAGGGCGTTGAGAAAATAACGAAGCTCACAGGTGAATGTTCAGATGACTGGTCTTGAGTCAATTGACAGTCTGTCTCAATGCCTAGGTCGACTGAGTCTGTACCGCTGACAGCTCTCGTTTCCGCTCGTGCTGTTTCTTGAGTGAGGCAGCGCGCTTCTCGACCACGGATCGAATCATGCTTTTCAGCTCTTTTGCACGCTCCTCTTTGGCGAGTGCACGAACTAGACGGCGCTGCTCCTTATCCGCTTCAACAGCACCGATCCGATCGAACAAAACGCGCTTGCTTTCAGCGAGTTGGTCATCGGACAGCAGCATTTCATGGCCGGATTCAACATGCTCCAGATATGATTCACCATCACCTGCCTTGGATGCGACCTTTGCCTTGACTGCTTGGACCCACTCGAAGCGGCTTTTAACTTTTGCGATTTGCTCGTCTGTCAGGTTGTCTTGCTTCATTCTCGCCTCTGCTTCGTCCACTTTGCCCAGATATAACAAACGGGATACTGCTCCATTCGTATTGCGGTCCACGGCTTTTTCTGCCCACGACGCCCGAATTGCGTCGTACTGGAGCTCTTTTGTGTTGTCTTCCTGCAATTTTACCTCCTCCGTGCTCCAGCAGCTGAGTCGCCATTTGATTCCACTTAAGACCCGGGAAGAGCAAGCTGTACGAGGTGGCAGTAAATCAGAGTTTCCCGGCAGCGGAGCTTCAGAAGGTACGTTTTCGTCCACAGACATTGTTGTGTTCTCCTTGGGAGGAGAGCGGTCGGAGTTGCTGCGGTACGGGCGTACCGATTGCAAAACGTCCGGCACAACACAGGTACTTCTATCAATGCTGCCTTGAATGATGTACCCGCGTTTATCATCTGCCGGTGGCTGAGCATTATCAGTTGCAGGGATTAACGGAAGTTGAAGCAAGCGAACATCCCCCTTGGAACTAATCTCTCCGATCCGTGGATGCTGTACCGCACCAAAATCAAAGACCTCGAGCTTCGCAGCGAGATCATTCACAACGGTCCCGTCACTCAGGAGCTGGAGTTGAAAACTAGTCCAGACGAACTGTTTCGGCGCTACCACCATGTCTCGGAAACACAGCAGAGGCTTGTTAGGCTCGTACGTTCCTTCAAATTGGGTCATTTTCATCTGATGCGTCGTCGACTTGGCGAACTTCCAATCACTAGCCACTGTGAGTTTCCATTTGCCTTCACAGACTTGGAAACTACCTGGCGCGCAGTCGACTATCAATGTGTAAGCTGTAGGGGCGAATTCCCCACTGTTGGCCGAGGTTGAAGCACCTGGCATCGTGACCTTGGAGCAAAGAGTGCTTACCTTCTTTACCTCACTCGTAGCATCATTCACAATTGATATGTGGGTAGAGCTCGCAAGCAACTCCTCGGAGAGATGAAGATCAATTCTCAGTTCTGGTGGAGATTTGTCTCCGTCTTCCTGGGTAGGTGGGTTGAGCTCGAAGCTTTGCTTGAACAGGATATTCCAAGTACCGGGCAACATAACTGGATACGTTCCATCGCATTCGATGGCATGAAGGTTACTCAGACTGCGCCAGTACGAAGCAACATCCTGGAATGTTACCTTGTGATCGGACTCAACTTGCATGCTGTAGCCATATCGCAACGTTTTTTGCGGATAAACTCGATACACGATGTTGCCTTTATCCACTGGCGGAATGCTGATGTGTCCTGAGAATATCGAGTTTAGAGTCACAACCGAAGGTAAAACGGATCTCGAGGGTTTCTTCTTGTCCAGTTCCTCAATCAAGATCACGCTGCCGTGGGGATCAACACCGAGGTGGGTGGCCATCAGTTCTGATGACTTGCCCAAACTGTCGACATTTTGATCAGGTTTCTCCGGTGGTTGGACTGGTGTTAGTGTGGCAACAAGGTTAATAAGTGCTTGGGCACTGCGAGGGGTGTCACTAGAGCTGTCTCCTGAAGGTTGCTCCGATACTGGATCAGGCATTGACACCACCACAAATTGCACACGAGGTGTCTCAAATGGCACGAGTGCTGTACGCGAACCCTCGACACCTTCAAGGGGTGGCTCAGGATTTGGAGCCCAAGCGCACACTAAGGTGTCGGAATACTGCAGTACTGGGTGAATTAGCAGGAACACGAGCTCGTTAACGTTGGTAACTTCTTCTGAAATTGTCGCTGGGGAGCCTTGCCGAACTACTTTGAACGTAGTGTTTCCAATGTCACCTACAACTTCAATCACCAAGACAGCTTCACCGAAAGTCATGTCGGCGACTCGATTGCTTCCTGCACCGCAAATAACCGCGCGAGGCTATGGAAAGGTTAGTGTGTGATAGTTGTAAGATGTTCCTTCAAGCATCAGACTGGTATACCTTAGGCAAGCTTGCAGTAGCTGTCATGTCGGTAATTTCAGCTACGGTGGGAGGATTTTTAGCTGTTCCGTCAGCGACCGTCTCGCTTTCGAGTGATGCTTCGTCCGTTTCTTCAGATTGCTCAGGCTCCTGAGCGTTTGGCACATACTAGCAACTCGTACAAAAGTCAGTGTCTATTGACAAAAGCCACCTACCACAGATGTGGTGCTTACCTGGTGCAGTTGATGAAAAGCATTTTCACTGAAGCTCTCACAGCTCTGCGGCTCCCATCGAGATATCTTCCAACCGGTAAGCGCCAGCATGGTCTGAACCACATTTTGGCACATGTTGTCGGTGCTGTTTCCAAGCGCCATTTCGCCTTCAGCTGAGTCTGGATGAAGCCAATACATCACTTTATTGAGCGCCTTCACCAGCAAAGACGGCCAGATCTCATTTTTCATGGAGCTTGACAGATATACGATATTTCCATCGACGTCCAGCGGTAGCTTGTCGTCAACATCGATTCGACGCCACCGACCGAAGACGAATAGCTTGACGCTGTATTTACCACCAGGGTTATACACGGGGTGTCCTGTGCTGTCTTGGGGATAGATCGCTTGCCACAAAAAGGGAGTCGGTGGGGCAACTTCGTTGCTCGTCTCATCGTTCGAACAGTAAAGTTGCTCAACAACTCGGAAATACGATGCCATGTTAGCATGAATAATCTCTCCGTGCGGAATTTCAGGCTTGTAAACTGGGTTCGGAGCGACCTCAATTCTTGGAGGAGGCACAACACCCCACGGGGACGTAGCGTTGCTCACATCCATAGATGACGTTAGCGCTTCGTCCTCATCTTCTCCATCGTCGACTAAATCGTCCTCATCAAAATCCCCTTCTGCCAGGAGATCTCGAGGGCGCTCATTGACGATGTACGCAATAGCATCCTCGAAGCCCATGTACACCCGCTCGCGAGTTTGTTGTTCGCGCTGGATGCGCTCCTCTTCCTTTGCCCACGCCTGCAGTGCATCCGTTTGTTCGGCGCTCCATCGTCGCTGGAAATCCCGAGGAATCTGACACGGCTGATCATGGTGATCAGCCGCAGCTGCTGCTGCTGACGGCGGTGCAGACGCACTAGACGCAGCAGCACCCGCTTTTTCACTCCTCGAGAATGCATATTCTTTCTCTCGCGACTTTGGGAGGAAAACCTGCCAAACACACGAGCAATGAGCGCAAACCAAGAGAATCTCCAATCTATATCCCATACATGTGCATGCTTGGGCGGGGGCAGTTTTTTCGTCTCTGGCTCTCCTTTCTTGGCAATAGGAGCTAGCTTCTTGCCACCGGCAGCTTTTGGCTCGGGAATCGGCGGAGTCGCAGAAACCACCGGGGTGTCTACAATAACAGGCAAAAACTGACTTGGGCGCTTCCACGTGATCGCTCCTTTAGTTTCCACTACCTGGTAGAGCAACAAGTTGTGATCCTCAGACCTTTTCCCAACAGGAGATCGGAAGCTACTCAATTACTCAACACGAACCTCATGTGGGACGACCAAGTTTTCAGGCGCCAACGGATCTTCGTACGGCTCTTCCGCAGTGCCCCAATGCTCGATCGCTACCAATAAAAGCAATATCAATCAGTTTGAACAGTTTAAATCATGACCATATCAACGGCTCAAACGTACGTAGAGCTGCGGGGTCCGTCCACTCTGGGAAAACCTCCGTCGGAAGCGCGTTGGGCGTCCAGAGCGGCGGGATCGAGTCCGTCGGTGGCAAATTCGGCGTTGGCAATGGCTGGCGATAAGTGCGTGCAGTCAGCGGCGGGTTGAGCGCCGAGCCCTGAGGCGTCAACTTCTTGGGCGGCATGACGGATCCTGCACTAAAAGGTCGCCATGTTGAAGTGCAGTTGCAGTCACTAAAGTGAATGCTGAAGAGTGACACGTCACTAAAAAAAGAGAATTAGCAAACTCAGACGCGAAGAAGAGAAGACCGCTGCAGTCGCCTCCTGTTAGCTCCGCTCGACGATGGAAACCAGCCAGAACATGTACGTGTCTTATTTGGAGTAGATATGGAGCTGTTATTGTTAAAATGTGGCTGTTGTAGCCGTAAGTATTGACGCTGATACGTTGGTTCTTAACTGCAGGCCTTTCGAGCACAAGACGGTGGCGGGCGGGAAGGGCATCCAGGTGGCCTGCGCCACGTGGTGCGTGCATGAAATATAACAATAGGGTGCTGTCGTAATTTTTACACTGAAGTCCTTACGAGAATGGTCTTGTGCCTGTCTCCAGCACCTTCTTGAATGCCCCCGACGTCTCTTCCTGTGGAATGTGCGGGTGGGTGCCGCAAAATGCTTTCAAAAATGCAGTTTTGTGACTTGTTTACTCGTTATTTTATGCGATTTTGTGCTGAGTAGGACGGAGACGAAGCCCCCGACCCACGACGTGCAGGCCGACGGCAGTTGGAAATGCGGCGGCTGCGGGACGATGAACCGACGAGCAGGGAAGGAATGCTCGCAGTGCCACCTTCCGTTCTATTCGCTGGTGACTACGGCAGCGCCGGCTCAGATTTTCTGCTCCCGATGCGGTTTTCTGAACGACGGAGGGAACCTCACGTGCGTGCAGTGCGACTACACTATCCGGTCTACTCTGGACAAGATTAGCTCCGATCTGCGGGACAGCACGAACTTTCTTGCGCGAGATATGGGCGTGAACATCCACGTCAAGTGTCCTGGGTGCTTTGTGGTGTGCTACGTTCCCCCAGCCACTGCGTGTCTGCGTTGTGGCGCTTGCCACACGTATTTTGCGTCGCCTTCGGTTGGGGAAGTGACGAATTTTCACATGACACGTCTTGCGTCGTCCATCTCGAGCTCGTTCATGGGATTCTTTGGAGGGAAGCGGGGCGGGCAGGAGGAGAGTGAGGCCTCACGCCGCCAAGAGGAAGCTCGAGAAGCGCCTGTTGGTCGCCTGATCGCCGCGGGCCAAGGTGTCGTGAACTCTCCGCGTCATTCCTCGACCATCAGTGAAGCTAGCGATCTCTCTACGAGCCTTCAACAGCTGGACGACAGCGAAGTGTCTGGCGACGAAACGGAGGAAAAGCTTGACGCCGCGCTGGTTCAGGAGCAGACAATGAAGTCGAAAGCTCAGGAGACACAAACTGAAGAGTCGGTGGAAGCGGAAAATCGGACACGTGAATCTTTCGACAGCCGAGATCAGGCTGTATCGCAGAAGGAGGTGCCTGTGCAGACCAAAAAGCAGGTTCCTTTTACCTCGGACGACCTGCTGTCCAGCTCAGGGGGCTCGGCAAAAGACCAGCCAATGCTGGCACGGTCGATGCCACTTCGTACAGCTCTTCCGTTACCTCGACAGGAACTAGTGGAGGTGGAGGGGGATATCGTGGAACTGTAGCGGGTTTTGCTGATGAAGCGATGGTGACACGCCAAATTATTCTATTGGCATGGTGCTTGCTGAGTTGGGATCGGAGGAGAGACTAAGGACGAATTTTGACCATGTCGGCACGCACCAATTGCAGGAACGAAAATATATGTTTTTGATTAGGACATTAGCTCACCTGGAAGGCGGATTCCTTCTTCCTGTTGCTCGTGTCGGACGCTGAGTGTCCTGATGCGATGGACGCACACATACTGCGTCGTCTCTTTCCAACCTAATACCAAAAGGAGTATTGCACTAGCGGGCGAAGCAGCGGCGTAGCTTACAAGGTAAAGCTTAAGCTTTGTTGTTTTTGCTACATGCTGCGCTACGCAGCGCTTGCCGGGCTGGCGGCAATACTGATAATAATAATATTGTTAGGAAGGACGACGCGTGTGCAATGGCCGAGTCACCATCGCCTGTCATCGTAATGGTTGCTGTAACGCTCCTCAGGCATCGAGTCCCATCGAGTGCGGCGGCGCGGCTGTGGTGGCGGTGCCTGGTAGTGGTCCCTCGGTGAATAACGGTTGTCTCGAGGCGAGTGCTCCCTTTCCACTGCAGCGTACGGGTTTGGCGGAATCCCACCGCCATGTGGCGAGTAGCGAGAAGCTTCTTGCCATTGCACGTTCTGCGACTCCATGCTGTGCGAGTGGTGCAACTTTGGTCGCTTGCTGGAGGAAGGCGAATCCACGCCGTATCGATCGTTGTTCTGCCTGTATCCGTGGTGATCATTGTATCGATCGTCGATAAAGCCGTGCTCCGTGACTGCTGACGCGCTGCTGTGGCGACGAAGCGTGGGCGACGATCGTTGCGGTTGATCATACTCGTAGGCAGATCTGCGATGGCCCAGGTGACTGTTTCCACTGTCGCTTCGACCACGACTCGACGAAGTCGGGGTGATTGGCCGATAGGAATCCTCCGCAGGTTGGTAGCTTGAGTACAACGGATCCGAGGCAGAAGCTGCCAAAGACGCTTGCCGTGCACGGAACTCGGCGCGTTGTTCTTCCAGCTGTTGCATTTCCTTCGCCTCGGCCTCGCAGGCCACGTCGTAGAGTCTTTCCAGCGCTCGCTCCTGTTGGCCAGCCTCCTCTTCCGTTGCTGTACCATAAGGGAACGTAAACAAGTCCGTGTTCTCCAAAGCGCGCAGCTCCTGAATCAGCGACTCACGCTTCGTCGCTTGATCTGTCAGGTTCTTGCGGTACTGCTCGACGTGGCCGCAACTGTTTTCAATGTCCAGGTCATACACTTGCTGGTCCATCTTGCTCCATGCGATGTCTCCCACACAGGGGAACGTCCTGCCGTCCGTGCTGTCCACTTCCACTACGTCGTCGTCCTCGCCGTCCTGCTCAGCACAAGCGTGATGGAAGACACTGATGCTCGACTTCAACTGGAACATCCTGTCACTAAGCATGTCAGCGCTGATCGTGGCGTTCACTAGATCCTGGAGGTGCGTGGCCAGTTGCGCCGTTGCAGCGGACTCCGCCACATCGGGCATGTCTTCCAGCACTCGTTCTACCGTGGCATCGCTTGTCATCTCCCGCAGCAGCTTGGCCCTGTCCTCTTCCGCCTTCCCGTCGGCCACCGGGACCTCCTCACTGCACGAAAAACACACACAGCCATTAGAATGTTCTGCTCTTTCCACTAGTACGAGCCCCATTCCCTCTATAATCGTACATTGCAGGTTTGCCCGCACACACGTTCTCGAGCATGGCGAGCAGCGAGGGCGTCACGACCGCTCGCTCCTTCCAGATGCCAACGATCTTGATGGCACAGCGCTTGACCTTCTCCTCCCCGGCGTGCATGATGAACTGCACAATGTCCACGAGTTTATCCTCAAAGGCCGCGGCGATGTGGCGCCCGAACTTGCGCACGCCCACCTGCATGGCGTCGTTGGCCACGTACAGGTACACGATCTGGTGCTCAGCCTCCCCTTCGCGCAGCAGGTCGCGCCAGACGCCCACCATCTCCGAAAGGTGCTGGCGGTGGCTGAGCATCCACTGAGACACCTTCTGGATGCTCTGCGTCGTCACCTTGGCCTGCCGCAGCAGCCGCTCCAGCTTCTCGCGAGAGTACATTGGGATTCTGCTAAAGGTTTGACTCAGCAGCTCCACCCGGTTTTGGAAACCTATACAAATTCATAACCCTGTCATATAGCACATATGTGACTAGTCTGTCGTATAGAATAAAGGCAAGTTGAAGTGGATAAAACGACCTCGACGCCAGGAATAGGCAAGCGCGTGGGCGGTTGCGCAGTGCGAGCTCCGCCAACGCTCAATCGGCACTAGTTGGGGTTTCACCTCTCGCAAGCGAGTTCAAGACGAGCGATTGGTGACAGAGCAGCATGTTTATGAGCGGGTCGTCGTTCGACGACGACGCTCCTTCGCGTGGCGGACCAAGAGGACGCAAGGGCGGGAGCCGGGACGACGACGTGTCCGATGCTGTGGAGGTGCTCACACTAGACGACCACCGCACCGGGAGCGGAGGGGTGTCCGCGCACCCGAATTCGCTCAAGGACGACGATTTGGAGGGGGAAGTCGGAGGGGCCGAGTACCTATCGGGTGCGCGCTCTAACGTGATCCAACAGCAGCGCGAGCTACAGAAGAAGAAGCTGCAGGAACGCATGGGAGGGGGTGAGGCTATAAGGGGGTAAAAGTGTTGTTCCTTGACGGATATCTGACAATTTGTGCCTTGTGCTGACTGCAGGTGTTGTGCGAACTTCGTTACCGAAACAGTATTCAGCGCCGCGGTCGATGGATGTGGATGAAAGACCCTCGTACGTTTGATCTCTGTAGTTGCTATCCCACTGCAATTCAGATTCTGACCTTTGTTGGTTGCACTAGGCGCTTTGGTCGAGATGACGACGAGCTAGACGAAGACCCGCCCGGTGGTCGGTCATCGGTGCGTCGCGCTGGTTCGTCTCGCCAAAGTGTCAACGGCCGTGGCAGTGCTGGCGGCCAAGCGCACTCTCGTCGCAGTCGTGATGACGACGACGACGACGATGATGTCCGACGGCCTACCGGTAGTCGCCCTGCCGGCGCTCGCGATTGGGAGCGTGACCGCGAACGCGATCGGGACTATGACCGCGAGCGTGAGCGCGGGGGGAGCAGCCGTGAGCGTGACCGTGATCGTGGAGGCCGCGGAGAGCGTGGATACTCGCGCGACCAAGAGCGTGATCGAGAGCGAGGCCGTGGTCGGGACCGCGATCGAGACGACAGCGATGACTCGGATCGTGATCGCTCACGGACGCCCAAAGGCGCGCGCAGTGGGTCCCGCCGTGGTAAGGACTACGATGATCCGCCACCCAAGGGTCCCAAGCGTGGATCAACCAACAGGTACACAGCACGTCCTAAGACTTCGAGTTGCAATCAAATCTGACTAGTTTTTTGTTATGACAGTCGCGGTCGCGACGACGACGATGACGACCGCCGTGGAGGATCGGGTGGTCGAGGAGGCTTCTCTCGCAATGTAAGAAAGCAGCTTGGTCACATTCAACTGATGAACGAGCATTGATCCTCTTGTGTCTTCATTTTTTATTCATCAGGGAAGCGCGCGAGGACGATCACATTCTCGGTCACGCTCGCGGTCGAGATCTCGCTCTCGTTCTCGTTCTCGATCGCAGTCTAGATCGGCGTCGGATGCTTCTTCGGACGATGGCCGCAATCGCAACGCAGCCACTTCGTACGATCCATCAGCGAATGGACGAGATGGCGACAAAGGACGTGCTGCGGCCGCCAACGCACGGAAGCCGAAACTCGATATCGCGGACATGCGTGCCTTCATTTTGCGCCCCATTCCAAAGGCCTACGATGTGGTTGAATGCTACATTGAGCGCAACAAGTCTGGCGCGAACAAGATGTTCCCAGAGTACTGCCTGTACATGAAGGAGGGAGACCGCTTCTTGCTTACAGCCAAGAAGCGCCCGAAGAACCGCACAAGCAATTATTTGGTCTCATTACAGCGTGGAGACTTACTGCGTCGTGGTAGCGACAACTACGTGGGCAAGCTGCGAGCCAACTTCCTGGGAACCGAGTTCACGATCTACGATAGCGGGTCCAACCCAAAAGATGCCGACCAGCAGACCATCACAAGCAACCCTGCAGGCATTCGCCAAGAGCTGGGCATTTCCATGTACGCAGCCAACGTTCTGGGGCACCGCGGGCCTCGTAAAATGAAAGTTTGTGTGCCCCGAGTCCGTGAGGATGGCACGCGCGTGGTGTGGCGACCACTGACCAAGGACGACGAGATGGTCAACAAGTGCAAAGAGCAAGACCACACGAACCTCACGTACCTCATCAACAAGCCGCCGCGCTGGAACGACCAGGTTTGCGCCTACGTACTCAACTTTAACGGCCGCGTGACCATGGCCTCCGTCAAGAACTTCCAGCTCGTGACACCCGAGGACCAAGAGACCGTCGTGCTTCAGTTTGGCCGCGTCGGCAAGGACCTCTTCACGATGGACTTCCGATGGCCACTTTGCCCCCTCCAGGCCTTCGCCATCACACTCAGCAGTTTCGACTCGAAACTTGCTTGCGAGTAAGGCATGGAGCAACGTACGGCTGCTATCTCCAGCATGAGCACGATGGGAGAAAAGTTACAGCTTGGACTACCTGCATATACTACATTGAAAAACAAAAATATATCAACCTTCTTGCTGCGCGCCAAGCTGCTGCATCGCACATCCGTTTTAATGCTTGAGATCGGATTTCCTATATGCAGCGTAATGCGAGCTGTGAATTTGCTCGTCCCACAACTGCTTTGACACGTCGAGACATCAGCATGACTCTCGATCGACGCATCTACTGCACCACCAAGACATCAAAACCGATGAAAGGCAATAGCACTACCACACCCGGGGGATTCGCGAGCGTACAGGAGCGACGCGTTATGAAGAAGGTGGCTCAACCGGAGCACGCTTACACGGGATGTGTGCCGTACACCCCCGCAGACGACGAGTCCGACGTTCTTCCTACGAAGAAAAACCCGCCGATTCTCGGGTATCGAGGCCATCTTCGTCACGATGAAGACCGCATTGGCACGACATTCACGCAGGGTTTGTCTATTGTGTCACGGGCAGAGCCGGTCTTGCCACCCTCCAGCGCAAAGGCTCGATCTCCGAACAATCAGCCAAGGCAGGTTCGCTTTGCCGAAGAAAATCGGCAGCCCAAGCCGTCGAGGACAGCCAAGCCCATCGGTATGTCTCCACGATCTGGATATGGCCAATTTGACAATGCCAGCGGGTACGGAAACTTTGCTGCACCACCTGCAACAGGAGGTATGTCACCACGATCCGGGTACGGCGCTTTTGAGAATGCAAGCGGCTATGGTGCATTTGCTGCACCACTAGCTCCTGGAGGGTTATCTTCTCGCTCAGGTTATGGAGAGTTCGAAAACGCCAGTGGATATGGTGCGTTTGCAGCACCGCCACCGCGTGGGGGCATGTCGCCTCGATCAGGATATGGTGCTTTCGACAATTCTAGTGGATATGGTGCGTTTGCCGCTCCGCCTGGAGATGTTGGGATGTCAGCCCGATCGGGCTACGGTGAGTTCGATAATGCCAGTGGGTATGGTGCTTTTGCCGCACCACCGGCCCAGCAAGCTGAAGCTATGTCGCCTCGGTCAGGCTACGGAGCTTTCGAAAACGCTAGCGGGTACGGAGAATTTGCGACACCTCCTCCGGGTATGTCGCCAAGGTCAGGATATGGCGCGTTCGATAATGCTAGCGGATATGGCGCCTTCGCATCCCCACCAGACACTAAAGGCGTGTCACCGGGTTCAGGATATGGCAAATTTGACGATGTGAGCGGGTATGGTAATTTCGCTTCGCCTCCTGTTGCCCGCAATTCAGGCTCCAATCATACCCGAGGATACCAAGGCAAATCGACACTTGGCCAACTAGAAAAAGGTAACCCTGTCGACTACAGACGTGGAAATTACGCTCACTCCAGTAACCAGACTCACGAGCAGCAACAACATCGCAACATCAAGCCGCGAACTCCTGTCGACCCAGTTCTTCACGCAAAGTATCAGCAGGCTATTAATCGCGTCGGTGGAGAGCAGGCAGCATTACACCTATGGTTTACGGCTGCACATACAATATGGCAACGACACGCGATGCGAACAGAGCTCTTGCAGGCTGTAAAGCGCAGCTTCGAGAAGCACGAACGGACAAGTACGTCAATATCGATGCGTTGCGGATCGATGAAAGTCCACTAATAAAGACGCCTGTTATGTGTGCTTGATCAGACCACGGATCCATGACAAAAGCGCAACTGAAGGAAGCCCTGCGAGATCTCGGATGCGTCTTTACCGACGACCAGGTTCGGAAATTCACAAAACATTGGTGGTGGCCCAAGACCAAGACTAACCGCTACTTTTCTTATATTTTTTTGTTTTGCTGTAGACCACTGCATTGTTTGGAATGTATGACAAGCAATGTGTTGGTAAGCACACCACCCAGCATCTTTTTTCATTATCGACTAGAATCTTACGAGTTGATGTTGGTGTTTTTGATGCAGGTACTTCAGCAATGTCGGATCTCCTCGTTGTCTTGACTAATACGCTCTAATGTACTTGAAGGATAGTAACACGAAGCAGCACAATACGAAGCATACTGGTTTATTTTTATTGTGTACAACTCGTCGCCTTCTCAAATTCATTCGCATCCACATAAGCGTCGCTGCTTCCTTCAACGTCGTCAAAGTCGATCACTTCACTGTCACCATCAGATCGCGACAACAAAACCATACATACTATCAAAAGCACCTGCAGAAGGCTGGACACGGTCCATCCAATTCCAAAGGCCAAACTCCAATGCACCGAGTCCTCAAGTAACTTGTGACGGCAGCGCGAATACGGATCGCCACACTCTAGTGACACGAAGCTGCTTGAGGGTGCACTGGTGTTAGCAGTGGCGATATCGCTTCCATTATCATCAGAGCCTTCTCCTTTTTCTACAAGGTTGCACCACGCAATTGACTGCGAGTTGTATACGCATTTGTCTTCGGACCAGCGACTAATGGCGTTCACATCGTCGTAGCTCTGGTTGAGTGCTTGACAAAATTCACAAATCACTCCCCAACTGCCTTGCGCTGAGGAATACGCCGCGCACAAGTCTGAGACCTCATTCCCCGTTGAGCTCCCATTAATACTCGAGCTGGAAGTCCCCACGTTCAATCCGGAGGTCAAGTTCCCCAGACTGAAGCCCAAAATCTCAACCAACGTAGCGTGATCGCAGACGTACGCCGCTTGTGTTGCACAGTATAGCTCATCAAAGTTCGCAGCCACAATGGCCTCCTTGGTAGACTGTGTCTCACCTTCGTCGCACGATTATTTATGCGGAGCGCCGTCACCGAGAGGAAGATCGTTCCGCCCAGCACCGCAATCAAGCAAACTCCAACGCACAGCATCAGTTTTTTATTGCGGAGATAGACAGCAATGGGCCCAAGAGCCATCAACGCCACCAGCACCCCGCCCACCACGGCCATACCAGTCAGGAGTGAGTCGGCGTCCTCATCATAGGCGTCTTGCACGACAAGGGTCCACTTGGAGGATGCCAGAGCATGGCGATAGTACAGAGTCGCCACTCCGACGGCCAAAAGGACGAGATGCAGCCCCAGCGACACGAGAAAGTCGCGCGCACACCACTGACGGACCACCGCTCTGCTCAACGATACCATTTTGACAGTGAGCCCGACCAACACGAAGCGATACCGTCATGGTGACGAAAAATTGCGATCGCACGTCACTTTTTCCAAGGTGCAACCGCACTCACGGAAATGCAAGCAGAACTTTTGACGTGAGCTCTTTTACATGCTATTTTAGCAAAATGACGAGATACTATCTTACAATAGTTGGTTGTTGCTGTCGTGGAGGCCTCTAGGCCTTGGAGTACTGGTATCTTGGGTGCTCCATCGATGGTGTGACCGGGTCGTCTTCCAAGTCGGCGTGGTTGTGGCCGAGTTGCTCCCGGCGACGCAGGCAGCACGCAAATATGATAACCAGGAACGCGCTGACACACACGAGCACGCTGCCGATGCCCAGATACAGCGAATAGTCTTGCACGAGATCCAGGAACTCGGCGCGACACTGCGTATAAGGTGCGATTCCAACGGTGGCGCTGGATATATTGCCACTGGCAAGGAAGGAGCCGCAGTACTCCAGCGTATCGGTCGTTCTAGGACACTGGCTGTTGGCCCAGTCAAAAATCTTCGTGTAGTTTTCAAACTCGCGCGCAGTGTCGCATCCATCACAGAGGCTTTCCAGCTGGCTGTAGTCACTAAGGTAGTCGTCGCACAACGTGTTGACACCCCCCGTCATGTTCTCAAACAGAGACACGACCGTCGTGTTGAGTTCCGGGGCGAACATGGTCAGCGCCTCTGAGACTGACGCCTCGTTGCAAATATACTCGCCCTGAGCGTAGCAGTAGACCTGGTCGAAGTCGGTCTTCACGGTCTCTTCCATGCTGTCTGCCGGGTACGTCGTGTCGCTCCAGTCGTCGGCCTTCGCCATGAGGATGAAGGCGGCAATCGCCACGATAACGAACAGGATCAAGAATAGCAGCACGACGATGGCGTACGTGCAGAGCCCGAATCTCCAGCGGCACAGCGCCGCAATGGAGCCTAGCACCGCTAGTCCGATGATCACGCCGCCGATCACGATGAGCGCCGTCACGGCGTCGCCGATGTTAGACCAGTAACCTGAAATCACGTCCACCCAACCGGCGTGGCGCATGTAGATGCCCACGTACAGCACCAATGCGCCGCCAAGCGCCAGCACGCAGTTAATGGCGATCAGGATGAGCTCCGTCACACATCGCCCCATACACGTGCACAACCCCATTGTCACTGTCGAAGGTCAGTCGTCTGCAAATTGAAGAGTGAACCTCGGGTCTCACACGAGACATGTCACTTTTTGTCATCACCTGATATTTGTGGTTGCAGGTCGTACCTTTACAATAGTCAAGTAAATGCTCGTTGTGATAGCATTCTACTAAATACGATATAAAATGAAACAGGTTGAACGCGAAAAATTCCGACCGGATTTTCGTTCATTTGATCGGTCTGCTGTGCCTGGAGAAAGGATACATGGGGATACCGGTACGACTGTGGAAACGTCTCCGATGAAGGCAACTTTGCATGTTATATTGATTGTTGGTTGCGTCAGTAGGGCCCTGATCGGTAAAGCGTCTCCCCTGCTGGTGTTACTAAACGCTTCGTAACGACCTAGAAGCGACCGTATGCCGAGTGCGTCTCTGGGCGCCGATCCCGGCGGCGGCGCAGGATGCACGCGAAAGTGACGACCATGAGCGAGCCGGCACACACGATGATGCTTCCGATGCCGAGCCAAAGAGCGTACTTCTCCACGAGGTCCAGGAACTCCGTGCGGCACTCGGAATATGGCGCCGCGCCCGACGAGCTATTGGTGTCTCCTGTAGACAGGAACACTCCACACCAGACCAGCACCTCGCTCGTAGGCGGACACTTGTCGTTCCCCCAGTCGACCAAGGACGAAAAGTTCTTGAACTCGCGAGCTTGATCACACCCGTCGCACACGTCCGAGAGCGCCTCGTAGTCGCTCAGATAGTCGTCACAAAGGGTGTTGACCCCGCCGGTCATGTTTTCAAAGAGCGACGCAATGGACGAGTCGAGTGTTGGAACAAACATCGTGAGCGCGTCCGAGACCGACGCCTGGTTGCAGATGTACTCGCCTTGAGCGTAGCAGTACACTTGATCGAAGTCTTCTTTCACGGATTCCTCGTTGCTGCTGGCGGGATATGTCGTGTCCTCCCAGCTGTTGGCTCGGTGTCGTAGCAAGAAGGATGCGACCGCGACCACGACGAACAAGATGAAGATGAGAAGCACCACACTCGCGTAGATGCACAGACCGAAGCGCCAGCGACACAAGGCAGCGATAGAGCCGAGCACAGCAAGACCGATGATGACGGCTCCAATTACGATAAGTGCCGTGATGATACCGTCAATCGGAGACCAGTAGCCTTGGATCACTTCCACCCAGCCTGTGTGTCGGAGGTAGATGCCAACATAGAGCACCAGCGCGCCGCCCAGCGCCAGGATACAGTTGATCGCGATCAGGATCAATTCACTCACGCATTTCGCTAAACACCCGCAGAGCCCCATCTCGTCGCCACGGATAACCAGTTTGTGTTCGAGCGATAAAGCCAAAGTGACCATTTGGTCGCACCAACCTGTCCGCCGATGGATGCAATCCATCAACTTCGGCAGCCATCAATGGAAGCAATCATTTCAGCAGATAAGTCTTGCAAAATACACGTAGCCAACGCCGGCCAGCACTTGTGGAGCTTCAAGTATGAGGTTCGCCCAGTTTGGTGATAGCAACACATTTACTTTTGCACAATATCCCAAATCTAATGGTACGCCTCATAGACGTCGTACATGTCGTGGCGCCGCAGATAACAGGACATGATAATGACCGCCACCGATCCAATCACGACGATGGTGCTCCCAATTGCTAGGTACAGCGAGTAGCTGCCCACGAGGTCGAGGAACGCGCCGCGGCAGTGAGTATAAGGAGCTGTCCCCACTGTGATATTTGCTGCGCTGCCGTCGACAAAGAACCCACCGCACCACTCGAGTGTGGAGTCGACCCTTGGGCACTCGTTGTTGCTCCATTCGAGGACGGACGAGAAGTGCTGGAACTCGCGCGCTTTATCGCACCCGTCACAAACGTCTGCCAATTGTTCATAGTCACTCAAGTAGTCGTCGCAAAGCGTGTTCACCCCTCCCGTCACGTTTTCGAACAAGGCCGCGATGGACGCATTGAGGTCGGGGGCGAACATGGTGAGGGCATCGGAGACGGACCCTTCGTTGCAAATGTACACGCCCTGAGAGTAGCAAAATACCTGGTCGAAGTCGCTCTTGATGTCCGCCTCGCTGCTGATGGCCGGGTACGCGTCGTCCTCCCAATCGGAGAACATGTTCCAGAGTAAGAAGGAGCAGACCCCCACAAGGAGGAACAGCAACAGCACCAGCAGCACGAAGACCATGTAGTAGCAGAGCCCCGCCCTCCAGCGGCACAGCGCAGCCACGGTCCCGAGCGCCGCCATGCCCATGACGACGCCGGCCACGACGATGAGCGCAGTGGCGAGACCGTTGATCGGCGACCAGTAGGCTTGGATGACGTCCACCCACCCCGTGTGACGCACGAACACCGCCACGTAGAGCACCAGGCCACCCCCCAGCGCCAAAAACACGTTGATGGTGATCAGCAGCAGCGCGCTCACGCATTTCGCCAGGCAATCCATGCAGCCCATGGGCGTTCCGGTTCGCGACCCAAGGAAATAATTACGGGCATCTTCATCGAGTCAGACCATTTCCTGTCTAAACCGATGCGATTGGTTTTGCAAACACCACACTCCATGCACTCCGTTGAACGCCGTTGAAGCAGTGGTTCATTGCACCAAAGACAGCTTCATTGGCAGTGAAGCTGTCGATGTCGAACGCTGTGAGCTCGAGTTGAATTGGTATCGGTACGCACAGAAAAGATCAATCCATCATGCCGATGAACTGTTCGAGCATCTGGCAATGCTGGTCGTTCGCGCCACAGGATCGTAGAGACGCTTGCGGGCACTGGAGCGCACTGCCGCTGATTTTCTCTCTGGTGCTGGATAGTCTGGCAATAGAGCTAGCAAACCCTACGGCGACAAACAACGCGGTGCCAGGTTGTCGGTTGTCACTGTGGTGTTGAGAATGGAGAGGATCTACCTCGGACTGATAAACTTAATGCACGTAGCTACGTAGGTTACGCCGTAGCTACTATAATACACAGCCACTCGTGCACGAGTTTTCACGTGTGCTTGCGGCACCTTGAAGCGGTGCCGGCAAAATTGTCAAGTTTCTTTTCGGACAGCAGCTTTGTTCATGCGCTTCGATTCGCTGAAAATCCGTAATTTCACTTCCTATTGGCCACATCGCTGCTCGCAAAGATACATACTGGGATTTGCCCTAGGCTGGTCGGGTCTCACCTCGGCTTACGGATTCTACGGGTTGAAATCATTTCGCGATTTGGACTCGACAGCAGCAGCTCTCGCGATTATGGCTCGACTCACTCCCGCCGGCGGCCTCATGGTCCTGGTGAATATCGGCTTCCTGGTGGCTGGCATCCTGCTGCTGCGCTTCAACACGACGCTCGAGAGCAGCGGCTGGTCCGACGCGCTCAAGGGCACGGACTACGAGTCCGCCGCAGACACGGCCACCACGATGCTGCAGCTGCTGGGCGTCGGGGCCATCGCGCTCGCGATCGTCGGCATAGTGGGCGCCATCGTGCAGAACCGCCTGTTGCTCCTGCTGTACTCGGTCATCATGGTCGCCGCCATGTCGGCCTTTGGTGTGCTCGCCGGCACGGCTTTCACGTTCAAGACAAAGATGACGGACTGGGAGGACGCCACGTTCCCTGCCGAGGACTCGGAGACCAAGCTGGCAGAGACGTTCAACGAGGTATACTGCTACGCCGAAGGATACTACTACTGCAACAACGCCACGGCGCAGGAGGCGTACGGGATCTTCTTCCCGAACGCGTCGACAACGCTGGTGAGCTTGCTGCCTAACACCACCGGCATAGTATCCATTTGTGACGAGTACGAGAGCACGGTGGAAGGACTCACCACCGTGTGCGATGCCTGCAACATGTCGACTACGTTCTCCAAGTACGACAAGATCTTGACGTGGGCGGAAAGCAAATGCCCCCGTACAGCAACTACAGGAACTTGGTGTGCGTCGTTCCTCGCGACGGGAACTGCTGGTGAGGTGTACAACGGCTCTCCGTACGGCCAGTGTCGCACCATTTTCCTGGATGTTGCTATTGACTGGAGCGGCACAATGGCGACCGCGGGACTCCTGGTGGCAATCGCGGCTGCTGCGATTGTGGCGCTGGCATGCTTCGCACGTCGCTCCAAAGGTACCAATGATGAACGTTTGACAAAGGTGTAAAGAGTAGCAGAATAGTAGTAGTAGATGGATGGGGCAATACAGTCAGTACTTGAAAGCCCGCAAGTTAATTTTTTATGTCAATTATGTCCCACAGTACTGATGTTTGATAAATTCCACATCAGTAGCACACCAGCCTGTGTAGTTTTGGTGTGGCAGAGCTTTGACACCTTGGCTGGCTGGCAACAACTCCAGTTGCAGCGTTCCTCTTGTTGGCGCGTCTCGCTCTCAATCAACTATCGAGTGCAGCAACATGGCGACTAGCGGCGAGTTCAAGCGACTGGTACTCAAGCAGTTCCCGGCCTCGACCGAGGTAGAGACGGCCGAGAACTCATACTGGAAGAAGTTCCACGCGCCCGAAGAGCTGCAGCAGGTGGGCCCCGTGACGCACATTGACGTGTCGCCCGTGTCCCCGCACCAAGTGGCCGTCACCTCGTCCACGCGTATCCACCTCTACAGCACGAGGACCAACGAGATCGTCAAGACCTTCAGCCGCTTCCGCGACGTTGTGTATTCGGGCACGTTCCGCTCAGACGGCAAGCTCATTGTGGCCGGTGGAGAGTCTCCTCATGTGCAGGTGCTGGACATCAACACGCGTGCAATTCTGCGCTCCTTCAAAGGCCACTCGGCCGCAATCCACAGCACCCGCTTCTCGGCCGACAATGTGCACGTGATTTCGTGCTCCGATGACAAGACGGCCCGCTACTGGGACCTGCCTACGGGCAAACCTCTAGCTCTGCTGGGCGAGCACTCTGACTACGTGCGCTCGTCGGCTGCAAGTCCGTCGTCACAGAACGTCTGGGCCACGGGCTCGTACGACCACACTGTGAAGCTCTGGGATCTGCGCACCTCGGACCAGACTGTGTCCAAGAGCACCATGAGCCTGGACCACGGCGCTCCGGTCGAGACGTGTATGATAATGCCCGGAGGCAGTCTGATGCTTTCTGCTGGTGGCAACACGGTTAAAGTGTGGGACATTCTTAGCGGCGGACGCCTGGTGCATTCGTTCTCGAGCCATCAGAAGACCATCACGAGTCTGGGCCTGGATGGAACCGGAACCCGACTGATTTCTGGATCGCTGGACGGCCACGTCAAGATCTACGACCTGAAGACATACGAACTTGCACACGGCTTCAAGTACAAGAGTGGTGTGCTGGCCTTTGGTATGTCGCCGACGAACTCGCACCTTTTTGCTGGCACTGTGGACGGCATTCTGGCTGTGCGTCGACGCACGGTGAAGAAGGCCGAGCAGCAGGAGATTATGAATCGCCAGGCCATCGTTCGTGGCGGCAGCTACAAGTACTTCTTGCGTGGTAAGAACGCGAAGCCGACACCTGCAGATTTTACGGTCGCTACCACACGCCACAAGCGTATTCAGCCGTACGACCGCGCTCTGCGGAAGTTTGACTACAAGAAGGCACTCGACGAGGCTCTGGACACGCGCTCGCCGATCGTAGTGGCTAGTATGCTGGAGGAGCTGCGCCTGCGTGTCGGACTCAAGCGCGCGTTGACAGGACGCGACGAGGAATCCCTCGAGCCGCTACTCGCTTTCCTCATCAAATACGTGACGGACCCCAAGTACGCTTCCCTGCTTATTCACGTGTGCTCGATCGTGTGCGACCTGTATGCACCGAAGCTGAGCCAGTCCATGCTTATCGACGGCTTGTTCCTGAAGCTGCGTGAGAAGCTCAACGAGGAACTTCGGGTGCAGAAGCAGGTACTGAACGTGGTGGGCATGCTGGACTCGGTCATGGCTGCCCAGTCAAACGGTACCGTCGGTGTGGACCCCAGCAGTTAGATTAGACGATGCTGTAGGCTTTTACCGAGTTTATAGATTTCATTTGTGTGCACAGCAACCAGAGGTGGGTTTTCTTTTCTCGTTCACTCATGTGTATTTTGCCTATGGAGAGTCTCAAGCATTAGAATATGTCAAAGGCTGCACCAACGCGATTCGATTCCTGCTTTCCTGGTCCTTCGCTACCGGTATTTGCTAGCTTCGTTCCGTCGGTTGCCACCCTCCACCACCTTTACAACAAATCTATCTAGAAAGGGTGTGGATGACCTTGAGGACGTCTTCGAACTCGATGTTCTCCTGGACCTTCTTGGCCTGCATCTGGTTGTCCTCGTTGGGGTTGATCTGGATCAGGTTGTCCGCCACAGTCCACTTCTCGGCTGCAAAGTTGCAAACACGCACATCCTGTTAAATTACCGCTTCAATGACAAGATCGGACGCAGCAACGTACCAGCGACAATGTCGGCCACCTCCTTGTCAGACACGTTAATCTTGGCCTTGAAGACCTCCGTGGAGATGGCGCTGTGGCTGCGGCTGATGGCTGTCAGGATGTACGCGCGCACCGACTCTAGGAAGCCAGGCACCTTCTTGGCGAAGGTCACGTCCTCCTTCCAGAAGTCCTCGAACAGGCACGATTGCAGCAGGAAACCCGTGCGCAGCACGGCCGTCACATTGGCGTCCTATAATTCAACATAAAACACGCAATTAGACTTAACACACTAATAAAAAGCAATCTCGGGAGTCTGTGGCTCGTACCTCGCGGATGCTCTCGGGCACCAACGTGGAGGCGCCGGTGAAGAACGTGGACGGAAGTGCCATAATTCCCTTGACGAGCACCTTGGTCACGTTCTCAGCGTTAACCGTGGCCGGGTACACCTGGTACAGCTTGAGCAGCGCCAGGTCGGCGTCAATGTCCACGGTTGAGTTCTGCACCTGCTCGGCCAGGTACGTCTCCAGGACCTTCACGCTGGCCTGCTCACAGAAGCCGCGGCCATTGTGCACCTCCAGCAGCTGCTGCTGAGTGGCCGAGGCGCTCTCCGCCGTTACGAAGTCCACGATCGTCTGCTGCTTGAAGGCCGGCATGGTGCTCTTGACGTTGCTGGGATTCTTGTGCGGTCCACTGGTTGGGGGCACAAAATGCGATCTCGAAGGTTGTCAATCGGGATGCAAGGGGTATTCGATGTGCAATCCCATAACCCTACACCCCACACCGAATCTAAATTTACAGCCAATCACGGGGCTGCATCCAAAATAGACTCGTCACATGGCTACACAGCGGGCGTGGAGCTTCAACCGCTTGCTGTCTGTCGCGCTTCGAGCTCAATTGGTGCCGCATCGTCCGGTCGATGGATAGCGTCGACCGATCGGATCTACTCTGTCGAGTGTCGATGGGCAAGAAGTCGATGCTGCGCTTGCCGTCTGTGTGCGTCCCAGACCGACTCCGATCCAACCAGGAGGACGACGACCGCGACTGCAACGACAGCAACTGCAACGTCGGTACCACCAATCGTCGAGCGATGCAGCACTCTGCTTCTTTCAGCAACGCTGGGCACGAAGCAGCAACGTCCACAACAGCCGATCTCAGCCGGTCCAAGTCCGTCGTGGTGCTTCGACGCTGCGAAGACCTGAACGTCCGCACAGGGGGCTTCCAGAAGATCGAGGAGGCCGCGCATCGGTTGGATATACGTCGCCAGCGGCAACAACAGCAGCAATCACCAAGAGACCAACTAGCACAGGCTACGAGGCCGGTCTCTAAAATGACTTGAATAAAATAAGCACTGTATACCACATCAGCGACACATCACATTCCAGTTTTGAGCACGATGGCGAGCAAGAGCGCCGCCTTGACGGACAAAGACGACGTGGACGTGGACGCCCAGGCGCGTCTGCAGACGGTGACGATGGGCATGAAGCATCAGGCGGACGAACTTCTTCTCGCTGACATGATCGACCAGGCGCTGACGCTGTACCGGGAGCTGCTCATGCACCTCACGCGCTCGCAGGTGACGCTGCTGCAGCAGAGGGAGCTGGTGGTTTCCTGCCGCATGAACATTCTGGCGGGCCTAGGCAAGGCCAAGCGCTGGAGCAACGTTGTGGAGGAGGCGGATGAGACGTTGAGCGTGTTTGCAGAGCTTAAGGAGGCCAAGCAGAGGCTGGAGGCGGCGGAGATGGTGGCTGGCGAGCAGGAGAGGGAGAACCAGGTGCTCTCTCGAGCCTACTACTTCCGAGGCTTTGCCCATATGAAGGTGGGTGCTCTGCTGCCTGCGCAACAGGATTTTCGCCGAGCGATGGGGCTGAACCCGGAGGATGAGACCGTTCAAAATGACTACAAGGAGCTGCTGCAGACTGTGGAACAGAGGGTCAAGCAGTTCCTTGCAACGTCCATGAAGTTCTTTCAGACTGGGAAGTACCAGTCTGCGGTAGAAGCGTGCACGAGTGCACTGAGAGAGAGCCAGCAGCTACAGAAGACGGAGCTTACGGGGCTGATCCATGGCAATCTGGCCGCGATTTACGTGAAAATGAAAGATGATGCCAAGGCGATTGAGCACTACAAGCGCACCATGCTGTTTACTCGGTGCTGTGATACACCCACAGACGCGCAGAACGAAAGGGTATATGACATCTTGGATAGCCTGGCTGGGTGCTATTCGCGCAAGCGGGACTACAGCTCGGCATTGTCAGTGATCGATGACCAGATTAAGTTGTTCCCTCGATGCCCCGACCGAAAAGACCTCGAAGCTATGATGTACCTGAATGGCGGACGCATCTGCTACACAATGGGAAGGTATGCGCAGGCCGAGGAACACCTGGAGAAGGGATATAACGTGGCGAAAACGACAACAAACCAACTTGACGTAGCGCTGAATTGCACGTTCTGGCTTTGTAAGACGTACGCCAAGAACAACGAGGCAGAAAAGGCAATGGAGGTGCTGGATGGGGCTATTTCAGCGGCCGAAAAGGAGACCGAATCGACAACCATCACGGATCTGCTGGAGAAGCTCGCGCTGGCACGACTGGAGTTGTTAGAACCAGAATCTTCGCTACCAGGGCCAAGGTCAAGTGTGGAGCCCCAACCAATAGGGTAATGGGCAAACTACGTTTTACTTACTTTTGCATCACTCTCCGTCACTGTTCTTTGCATCAGCGTCATGCTCATTTGCGCCAGACTCTTCACCGTCTTCATCATCTTCATCGTCTTCCGAGCTGTCATCTTCATCCTCTTCGTTGTCTTCTTCCTCTTCGCCATCATCAGAGCTTTCTTCCTCGGCCTCTGCAGCAGCTTCTGTAGTTGTCAGCACACAGCAACACTCAGCACGAGCTCAACCTTGATCCATTCACAGCTTCAGGATGAATCCTACCCATTGCGGTCTGCTGTTTCATGGCGTCCAGCAGATCCTGCACTAGGCGGTTGTTGGGCTCCACATCCAGAACTAGCATCAAGTCAGCCCCCCCCCCCCTTTACAGCAAGGCAATTCCACTATTTGTTGCCTACTTTCTCGTGCAGCTCGCTCAGCCTCGACGCTGTCTCGCTCCTGGACGCTCTTGAGGAACGTTGTGAGCAGACTCACAGGTGCCTTCCCTGGCGCCCACGCGCCGTCCACCTGTTCATCCCAGACCTTGTCCACACATTCCGGCCCTCGTGTAACTTCAGCATCGCCTGCTTTCGCCTCCAGCATCTTCAACACCTGCGTCGTTTCGCGACTTACCAATTGACCAATTGACCTATTTTTGCTTCCTCAATTTGCGCGCAATTGCGTCCATTCCGCTTTTTGCCCCGAGCGATGGCGTCGAACGGCGTGAAGCGCGAGGAGGAGGCAAGTATCAAGGCGGAGGAGGCCCCGGACGACGCGCAGGTGAAGCTTGAGGCGGACGAGAACAAGGACAGCGTGAAGGCCGAGACAAATGCCCCTTCCGGCGTGAAAACGGAGGCGTCAGAGGCTGTCCAAGACGAGCAAACAGTGCGCCGCGTGAAGCAGGAAAACGGCCACGTCAAGGCGGAAGAAGCGGCCAATGGAGTGAAGAAAGAGGAAGAAAAAGTCAAGAAGAAGGAGCTGGAACAGGTCGCGCGCGCGCCCGCGGTCTCTGGAGATGTGAAAAGGGCCGTTAAAAGGACCGCCAAGAAGGATGAGGAAGCCAAGCAGCAGGAACAGCAGGAAGACCGCTCGCACATCCGACGTAAACCCGTCGTCTGTGACACAGTGCTTTGGGACTCGATTGAGTGGTCGGTGCCTGCAGGAGCCGAGGTGGACGCTGGCCAGAGGCTCGGGACGACCGGGAGACTGGAAGAAGGCAATCATAGACCCATACAGGCCCCGTGCAAAGGGCGGCTCTATATTTTGAGCAAGGAGCAGTCGGACGAGCTGGTGGGGGATAAGAAGGGAGGAGCGATGAGGACGGTGGCCTTTGTGGAGTACTGTATTCATCCTGTACGCAACGGGCGCACATGTTTGATGTGCCTGGCGGTTGTGGACGAAAATGAGGAGAACGAGGATATGGAGAGTGTCAACGTGGTATCACACGGACAGGTGATCCGGCTTAATGTCGAGGAAGCAAGTACGCATGGACTGATGGATGAGAATTGATGGAATCGTGGAGGACTGACTATTGTACTGGGTTGTTCTGTTTGTTGTATTGCTAGAAAAATTCGACTCGGACAATATTAGACGTCAGCTTGGCGCGAAAAAATTATCGCTGGTGCTTGATCTGGATCACACTCTGCTCCATGCTGTCCGTGTCGATGATGTTGTTGGTGAAATCAAGAAAGCAGGTAAGGCATTTTTTCCGCTACGTTGCGTTGGCAATTCGACTATTTGTGCTATTGCAAGAATCCTTACAGCATGATCGTTGTTTTGATCCTTGCAGACGACATATATTTCTTTTTCATTCCTGGCCTCTCTCAACAGCACGTGGTGAAACTACGACCCGGTCTGAATGAGTTCTTAACGGAACTTTCAGCTCTCTACGACCTCTTCATCTACACGCACGGCACTCGGCTGTACGCTGAACAGATAGTGAAAATCATTGACCCTGATGAAACCTACTTCAAGAACCGGATTGTTGCGCGGACGGACACACCAGACATGCTTCACAAGTCACTCAAGCTGCTTTTCCCTTCGTGCGACGACTCCATGATTCTTGTCCTTGATGATCGAATTGACGTGTGGAAGGAGAACGAAGGCAATGTCTTCCTAATTGAACCGTACCACTATTTCAAGTGCACGTCCGAGATCAACAACGCGTCAGGACGTGGTGTGACCGGGTTGGAGGATTCTGATTCTGAGGCTAGCGAGGACAGACACCTTGCTCAGTCGACAACAGTCCTCGAGGTATGGTTTGATTGCTGCAACAAGATATTGGTTGGCTCCACATTTTGTGTGCTCGCTGTTGTGCTCACAATTGTTTTGTTTATTTGCCTTCTAGCATGTGCATGCAGCATTTTTCACTGGTCACGAAACAGGAATGAGAGGTACGACTGCTGAGGAGCAGATGGCTGGCAACGGTCGTGACGTTAAAGCGATTTTGAGCGAGGTGAATATTTGAACTATCTTGCTTGTGATACTTTGGTTGCGGGCCATGCCTGGATCTAACTTCGTGATTGCTCTTCAGCAAAAACGCGCAATCTTGCATGATTGCCGTATTGTTTTTAGTGGAGTATTCCCGATCGTTGGCCCCCAAAGCCACGAGTCACATTACTTGTGGCGTCTGGCCATAGACTTGGGCGCTACGCCCAGCATGACGTTGAAGGACTTTCCGCTCACGCACCTTGTGATCCATCCAGAGCGGTTGGGAACTCAAAAGCACGTTCAGGTGAGTAAATTGCTTCAATCTGACAAGGTTCGTGCGGCTGACTCGGTGTATTCGATAGACAAAGCAGATACCTGGGATGCTTATTGTGACTCCCGACTGGATTCTCAAGTGTGCTCGCTCATGGTCCCGCGTACCGGAGAAAGAGTTCCTTGCCGATGAATGGAAAGCGAAGCACACAAGGCAGGAATCGGCGAAGCAGTCAAATGATGCTAGTGTGCCTCCTGGAAAAGGTACATCTTCTGAAAAACCTGACGGGGCAGTGTCGGCCCTCAGCAGTGATGCTGATGGGAACCCACCTCATCCAGCAGCTAATCCAACTACCGAAGAAAAAACGGTGGCGAGTATTCTGGCGAAGCGGGAGGCAGAGGATGAAAAACAGGGTAAGCGGGTCACGTTTGCGAAGGTTATTGACGATTCTGGCAACCCTCCTAGTGAAGATGGAACGGTGCAAAACTCCAAAGAGGTGAAAAGGTCCCGCGTCGTTCGTAGGCCGTCGGGTGCTAGTCGTACTCGTGTTGCTGTCAGTGCTGTTGCAACTGGCGTTGTGGCAACTGGAGGCACATTTGATTTCCTTTCAAAAATTAAAGCAACGAAACGTGAACCGGCTCGCGCTAACCTCAAGGCCAGGAAGGCTGAAGAGGCAACTAATGCGCGCTCGGCTTCTCCACCAAAGGTAGGATTGCATTTGTATATTTTGCTGTCCATAGTGGTATGTTGATTTTGCCATGCTAACGAGAAAGTGGCTTGATGGGTGTCACCAACAGGATGTGGACGATGCCTTTATGCGACTTATCGAGGCCGAGGAGCGTGAAAGCAAGGAGGAGGAAAAGCGCAAGCAATCGTCAGCAGACATCAAGGATCAGCTTTTCTCTCGACGGGCCAAGGACAACAACAGCAAACGGATTCATGAGTCAGATACTGTTCCTGGAGAAAAGCGTATGCGTGTTTCACCTCCGGTTGAAAATGGTGAAGAGGAGGAGGACGAGGTGCGTTTGGCAGTTGCTAGCGATCGATTGCTTTATTCTGAGTGTACTGTGCATGTTGTGCTCTTCTTCTATAACCAGCTGGACGACCTTGAAGCCGACATTCTCGGGGATCTATAAAGGTTGCGCGGGGTTCACCACCGCTTGCTTGCGGTGTATTCCTCGGGTGCTGGCAGCAGCTAACGAGTAAGCAAGCTCAACGAGCTCCACGTTGCTAGCCACATAACCACTCGTGTTCGACGTCGTCAACCCGCCGAGAGCAATGACACTGGCCCACGCCAACTGCCGAGCGAGGTTCGTTCTTCAACATTGCCTCATGCTCAACCATGGCAGACTAATCAGTTCACTAAAAAGAGGTGAACTGCACTGGTACTTGATTACTAGGAGATGTTACGAGTTGAAACGTAACCACTGCATCGCTAACAGTAGCTCCCCACACTGCAAGGTCTCACTCCCCCGATGCTAGTTGAAGGATTCCTTCCCTCAGGGCTTCGTACCGCGCGTTCGCCTCAGCCAGTAGCGCATCCTTGCTGGCGATGATGGCGCTGAGCTCACTGATGCACTGCTGGAGCGACTCCGCCTGCTTCTGTTGCTTCTGTTCCACTGCAAGAAGCTCGTCCTTCTCCGCGACGGCTGCCTTAAGTTGCTTGACCTGTTGCTTGAGCGCTTTGATCTGGTTGCCTCCGTCTGCAGCCAGCTCGTCCTTGCGAGCGAATAGCGTCTCCAGCTCGCTGACTCGCTCGTCAAGAGGCTCCGGCTCAGCGAAAGCTTTGTCCACGTCGCTAACTCGCTGCTTGATGCGCTGCTTCGAGAGCTGGCGCATGACTGTTTTCCCTTCTCGCCGCAAGAGGTCGTAGGTCAAATTGGCGAACGTGGCGCTCTCGATCATTTTGCGCCAAGGAATCTGCGCCCCGCCCTCCATTGCGGCGCAAATGATGTGCTCTAGCTCATCCTGCTGAGTTCTCGTCAGTGCGAAGCACTCTCCAGTGCCAACTTTCATTCGCTTCCGCGCCATCTCGAACGTTGAACTTGTTTGCACTTGCTGCAAGAAGATTGATTCACTTCAAGTAAAGTTTTGCTACACCTAATGCAAATGTTGCGATACGGTGCATTCGCCATTATTCACGTGTTGAGCGGATATTCATACAAAATCGGAGATCCCAGTTTGTATGGAGCTTGCTTGGAAGCGGTTGCATGAAAATGCACCGCAAATGACGTTACCGTTACGGGTAAGCCAGGCCCCCGGGGGTACTTGGGTATGTGCTCGTATGCCGTGAAGACAAACAATCGAGCACCAGGATAAATTGGTCTAACATGTCGTCAACTTTGCGAATCACGAACGGAGGCTGTCAGATAAAGATATCCGGATAGTGCCTGAATTACGTTGTGCAAGGCAACGAAATCTACATCCTCGGAAGTAATGTCAATCTAAGCTTAGGTGGTTCAGTAAAGCACTCGGAGGTTTACTTACGCTACATTTTACGCATATACGATCATTCCTTACACAGGTCGGTTCACACGCCATTCAAGCTTAAAGCAGCTCTACACAGATTCGGTCGACTGGGGGTTGTAGAACTCTGAATACCACTCCCACGTCTTCTCCAGACCCTGCTCCAGCGGCGTAGTAGGCTTGTAGCCGAGCATCTTCTGGGCCTTGGAGATATCGGCGCTGGTACGCGGCACGTCACCCGGCTGGTCCGGCAGGATGTTGATCTTGGCTTTCTTGCCCACGAGTCCCTCGATGATCGCGATGAATTTCGTGAGCAGCACCGGCGTGCCTCTGCCCAGGTTGAACACCTCGCACCCGTGGCCACGGTCCAGGCTCAGTAGCACACCCTGCACGATGTCGTCGATAAACGTGTAGTCACGCGACGACGATCCGTCGCCGTATTGGTCGATGGCCACGTCGCGCGCAATGCGGTCCATGAACTTGAACGGCGCCATGTCGGGGCGACCACGCGGGCCGTACACCGTGAAGAAGCGCAGACCGATCGTGTCCATACCGTGCAGGTGGTGGTACGTGTGCGCCAGCAGCTCGCAGCTCTTCTTGGTCGCGGCGTACGGGCTCACGGGGAAGTCCACGATGTCCTCCTCGCTGAAGCTTTCCTTCATGCTGCCGCCGTACACCGAGCTGCTGCTCGCGTACACGAACTTGGTGATGCCGAACTCGCGACACGCCTCCAGCAGCACCATCGTGGCCACCACGTTGGCCTGGATATACATGAGCGGGTTGTCAATGCTGGGACGCACGCCGGCACGGGCGGCCAGGTGCACCATGGCGTCCGGCTTCGTCTCCTTGAGCACGCGGCGCACCAGCTGCTGGTCGCACAGGTCACCGATGTAAACGCTCACGCGGTTGCCATACGTCTCCGTGAGCCAGTCTAGGTTGCTCTGCTTGAGCTTCACGTCGTAGTAGTCGTTCAGCTCGTCCACGACGACGACGTCGTCTCCGCGGGCCAGCAGCGCCTTGGCAGTGTGGAAGCCGATGAAGCCGGCGGCTCCAGTCACGAAGACGCGGCGACGCGCAGCCGAAGCGGGCGAGCAGGCGTTGACGGCTGTGAGCACGTCGGACACTTCGAACGGGGTGGGCGCCATTGTGATGGAAGCTTGAGCGGAAGCTGGGAAGTTTGGGACTGACAGTGGAGGATGTCGCTACGTACGCAGAGTTTACGGTACTCACTGTCTTTCCGTAGAGCTTGCACCAATGGTGTGGTGCCTCGACAATGACTGGAGACCATCATTCTGTTGTGTAGGCTTCAGCCAATGACGTGTTCACATGCGCTCGCTGGACCAATTGCATCGCGTGAAATTGTGTTAACCTAATCAGACTCGGATTCGTGATCGAAAATATTTACAGATGTCGCCGGCGCACACATCTGCTAGATTCTGTCCCAAAACAGCAGCTGGGCAAGCTGCTACAGTTTGTCCGAGCGAGAACTGCGTCCACGATGGGGTCGCGTGCTGCTTGGGCTGCAGCCTGCCGGCAGGATCTGTTGCACAAAGCCCAGTGTTAAACCAGGCCGGTCACAGCCGCTTCAGAAAACGAGCATCGAAGTGGCTAAGGGCATCGGACGTAGAGGCGACAACTGAAGTTGCCTTGCCACGCTTCTCCTTGCGACACTTCCAGCACTGTTGGAATCTCGGGAAGATCGCTTGCAATCAGCTGCGCCCAGTCTGCTGGACCTTGTTGATGCGGCGGCAGCAAGTGTACAGCCGTGGCATTACATCCTGACTTAAAATTTGGCCATGCGGACAACGTTGAAGTTGACAGTACAGTAACAGCCCATTTAAGTCCGTTTACAACACCGAGCGGAACGCGCTGGTTGAGATTGGGCGATGCCATCAATGGCACGTTGAACGAACTACAGTACTCTATCTCATTAATGCCGTGCTTTGCCCGGGAAGCTTTGGATATTTATAGCAGAGCGAATGCTGCATACTTTGAAGTACATGTACAGACAATCCTCTAGGTCGCGATATCCTGGATTGTGATTCACTCCAGACATCCTGGGTTGTGATTCACCCCACAGACGGATGCGGGAGCTGTTCCCAATGACCGACGATATACAAAGTCAAGTCAAATATGCTTGATAGTAAAGCAAAAATGTGGAATATCATTAATCAAAGGTGCGTAACTATAGCGCGATACGTCATTGGAGTTTGTGGGGCTAATGTCATGGGGTTGGTGGCGTTGTAATCGTTGTGTTGAGATTTTAGCAATGAGATCGCTTGCGATCGTCAAGATGGATTATATACCCAGTATTTGAGTACACTCTTGATTGTAATACCTCCATTCAGTAATAAAATGCAGGTTCTTGTCTGTACATGTATCACATTGCAGATTAGCACTTTCGCACGAACTGACTATAAAATATAGATTCGTAACCACGTATGTTTTGGCACTTTCTGCCTAAAACACGACTTCGGAATGGCCCATTCAAAAACCTCTATTAGCGCTTAATACGAGTGATAACAAATGTGGACAAAGTAGCACAATACTTCGAAATGAAAGTGCGTGATGCAGTGAAGTGGCGAGCACTACTGCCACATATTATTGCTACAGTATATACTATATATTTAATAGTACTATTAATACATGCAATAATAATAGATACGAAGCCCATGATGAGACTCTTATTTGCATTCGCATTTAGTTTTTACGTGTTGTACCATAAGTTCTGGAAGACGGTTAGGTTAAGTTTTTACGGTGCCCAAAAAACGAAATAAAACTCTGATTCTAAATTTGGTACGCCCCGAAGGGGCGCATTTAAGGACCGGGTGTCCTTAAACCGAGAGACAGAATTATTTTGATGCATTAGCGACGTTTAAACCAGAACCTCAGAAATGACGTAAAACGGGACTTTTTGTCTGGTTTGTAGCGTTAGCAGACGGCCTTAGACCCCTTATTGATGTCTTAACCCTTTCAATCCCGAGAATTATTCTGTATGAGACAGAAAAGTGTTTGGCTTACTAAATGTATGGGCTCATTTTCAAGCGGAGACTTGTGTTTGAAGCCGTTTGAAAAAGCGCACGAAAGTTCACATAAATTGGACACATCATGTGCATAAACCATGACTTGCAAGTCGCTGATTGGGTAATTCCCAACATGTGGTCCTCTGATAAACGATAGCCTTTTCAATCCGTTTACTACCTTAGAGCCAGCTCCTAGCCAACCCCGCCCCCCCAATGCCCGTGCTCGTTCTTACTTCTCCGGTCTGGAAAAGAATTAACAGATAGGTTTTTTTCATAAAACCTCACAGTATTTTATTGGTCAAATATCATGATACTACGTAGTATTTAATAGGATCTGCTTACACTAAACTGATCTCGCACGAGGATTAAAAGGGAGCCAGTAAATGCTGCTGCCAGCAGGCGGTGACTTTCAAGACGAAGCTCCTAGGACTACCCTCGAGGCGACGTGGTCGCCCCCCTGTCCAGACAATGTCCGTATCTATTACGGAGCGCGTTGCGCGCAACGATTACAAGCTATCACACTATCGAAAAAGGCGAGGACTGACGCCAAGCTCTTCACCAACTTCACTAACGTGTGATGCGGTAATCGTAGATTGTGGTATTCACCATCTTCTATGTGGTGCACTTCAATTTGCTTAATTCATAGTTTGTAATCCAACAAATCGTAGGCGTAAAATTGAGTCCTCTGTGATTGGCTAAAATGCCGTCTGTTCGAACGGTGATTTGATAGATATCAATTTAACCATTAGAAAACCTCTCTTTTTCGATTGCCAATTAAATGCGCTGGAAGCGTTATTCGAAGCAGGCGACAGATTGTCCTGAACAGGTGTTTCGAACACTTCACGGTACTATCTTTAATTTCAGCTAAGTCGTCCAAACCAGAGCACTGCGAAAAAAAACCTTGAATGTGGCGAACATGCTCGCCACTCCGGCGTGTTATTTGGTGACAGAACAAAGTTAACTACGCACTAAAAATAGTATAGCAGGGAGCGTCTCCTGTGCTAGCGAATAAGGGCCTCGCGGTATTGATACGATTATTAGTTTTAGAGCTACGACTCGTTCGGTGAAGTGTTAATTCTTTTCCGGACCAGAGAAGTAAAGCCGAGAACCTGTCCCTCCAACGCGAACTGCGCGCAGCCGACCGCAACATCGAGCAACTTACAGAGATCAATGCACGTAGAGACAGGGAAATTGTTGACCTCATCAGAATGCATCACACCGAGAAGATGTTCCTTCTATACAACCTCGAGGAACGCATGACTGAGCTCATGCGGCTTCACCAAGAGCTCGTTGGACAGATCAACCGACAGGAGAACAGGATAACGACGGCCCCCGCCGAGGAGAACAAGATCCACGGCTTTGCGTCGACAATTAATCCGATGCCGGAGGAGGGGACTCACGAGATCCGGTTCATCATCGGCCAGGAGAAGTTCGTAACAAGAGAGGCAGCCGGTGCGGCAGGGCTCCTTTTTGAATCCACTGAGACCGGCAACCCCATCGACCTCCGCCAGAACTTCCAGCGCGAAGAAAATGCGCGCCTTCGTGCTCGTGTGGGTGAATATCTGCTCAATCACCCAGTAAGTTTATCCTGTATAGGATTCTTTTGACCGCCTTCTGATTAACTTATTCTGTATCTGATTGAATTGTTAGAGCAGGACGCGACGGCCCCTGTAGCGGGGATACACAGTCAGTTCACCTCCTACCTTAGTGCAACATGTACTAATGGCTACATTCAGGTTGACCACTCCACAGAGTGGTCCACATTCATATCCAAAGAAATATTACTGGTAGAAAGAAGCATATTTCTGCCAATAAGAGTCATTCATTAGATTGGGTATCTGCCAGCCATCCGATGGCAGATCCCCTCATTATAGATATCAGTTTTAGGAGGAAACCCAGTTAACAATCAATTCAGTTCT
>KV724375.1:18217-28484 GCA_000500205.2 Phytophthora lateralis | reverse complement strand
TGTTGAGGATTTATACTGATCCCCACTATAGGACTTGCTGAAATTGTGACAAATTGCTGGAGGCGTAGGACAATACTTGAGAGGTAAAACTAACGGGCAAGAAGCCCCAGTTGAGAATACACTCCGTCTCTGAAAGGTGGCTTTTGCCGCCAAGATCGTCGATTGACATCGACGTTGTTATCTCTGCGCTTGACTGTGTAAGTGGAAGCACTCCACTTCAGATAGATTGTGCTACATGTACTTTGAAGAATATGCTGCTGTGTACAGTATGAATATGGTGGTGGGTGGTGGTGGTGGTGGGCACTACGTCACTTACCAGCATCTAATACTACGCTGATATAATTGTTGTGTGTAAGCCAGGTTGGTTGAGTCCACTCTGTGCCGAAAAACTCTCGTGGTCTAGTGTCCACGTGTTGCTAGTTGAAGGGCTATACAGTAATACAAGTACGTGCCAATTCCAGACGATGAGTAACAGAGACCTTTAGTTGTTGAGAACGAACACAATGCGGTGACTCCGAGCTTTGCTTGAGGCTTTCATAGCAGCAATCGACGCAATGGACTTACCAAGGGTGTTATCGTGGTTGCAGCAAAATGGTAACAGACGATATGTGTCCGCAAGTCTAACTTTGACGTCTTCATCCCTCAGCGCTTGAAACGCGGGTCCTCATCCACCTTGTTGAGGATCTGTTCGAGACGACGAGCTTCACCGACGTCTCCTGACTTGTACATCAGCTGCATCTGGGAACGTAGACGTTCTTGCTCACGCATGGCCTCGATCTTGTCCTTGTCCATGAGCTGCAGAACAAGTCGGAACTCGTCCTGCTCCTTCTTTTCGCGTGCTGTCTGGCGTTCGCGACGCACGCGCTCCTCGTCCGCCAATGTATCCACCGCCTTGTCCGACGCCCCCTTCTGTTTGGTAAGCGCCTTACGCTGCTGCTTCTGGTAGAGCTTCATCTCGTACTTTTCAATATCATAGTACTTCTCGTGAGGCAGCGTGCACGTGTTGTAGTCCTCCATGTACTCTTTAAAGAGCTCCATCGCCTCCCACTTGGGCCCGTTGAACTCGCCCATCTTCTTCACGTCGCGTAACCACGCCTGGAACGACACGCTCTTGTTGTGGAAGTCCAACTCGCGGAGGATGCCGTACTTGCCGTACTCATCCTGGTTCACAGCGTGCCTCTTGCTGTCCTTCTTGCTCTTTTTGCTGCTCTTCTTCTTGTCCTTTTTGTGTCGCTTCTTGTCCTTGTGCGAGCTGCTGCGCTTGTGCTTCCGTTTCCGACGCGATCGTTCATCGTCCGAACTGTCCGAGTCGGAAGAAGAAGACAACGAACGGGAACGACGTCTCGAGTGGTGACGCCGATGGCTGCGGTGTTTGTTGTCGTGTGATCTGTCCCTGCTCGTCGCCTTCTTGGAACTGCTAGTGTCGTCCTCATCCGAGTCCACCACCGTCCACATGCGCGACCTGTGCTCGACCTCCTCGCGGTTCTGCAGCTTCAGCTTCTCCGCCGGTTCCTCCTCGTGCTCTTCATGGCGTCGTTGCTTGTGACTGCGACTCTCTCGCGGGCTGCGGCTGGGCGAGCGCCGATGACTGCGGCTGTGGCGTCTCTCGTTGCTGCGGCTACGGCCTCGCTCGCTCATGGCGTTGTACCTCCAGTCGACATTTGGGGAGCAAAAAACATATATACAGTTGTAGAACACAAACGAATTACCGCGAATCAAAACGGTGCATTTCAAGGCTGAGCAATAATGGTCGACGAGAGTGAGGCCTATGGGGACGACGTATCTGGTGGCGACGTGCTGGCGCTGGGCGTGCGTGGATACAGCTGCCAAGTTTTTGACAACCCACAGACGGCGTGGAAGCTGCACCAGGAGGCACATCTTATCGCGTGGCGTGGAGAGACCGACGGCGACCTGCGCGTTGATCGCTTCGACGCTCGGAACCTGCTGGAGGACCGGAGTCTGTTCCGCCAGTTCAAGAAGAGAAAGCGAAAAGCGTCTGGAGATACGGACACAGAGGCAAAAGTGGAGGTGCAAAGTACTGGAGAAGACACAGAGGAGATGGAGCAGCAGCTGCTGCATCGTCTACGCTTCGGAGACTACCCAGTCGAGTTCCTACCAAAGGAGGAGCCGTTCGCGACGGAGAATAAGTTCCCGTACCAATACCCAGAGGATGAGAGTGACCGAGAGAGTGACGGTGAAGCTTTTGAGCTGCCATGGAAGGTGCAGGATCACCTCAAAGTGGTAAGGGCTGGCTGACGATTGGTCAGCATGTTGAAGTGACTAGGCTACATTTTTTTCGTTTTGGTAGCCCAAAACCAAGAAGAGACATGCAATTCTGGAAGCTACGGCGAGTAGGGTGCGCGGCCATCCGCAGTTGGAGGTCATGTTGAAGGTGCGTGCCGTGTATTTTATCATAGTCTGAGAACACGAAGAATTGCATTCGATTACGGGGTTGTACGGCGCACTGAGGAACTTTTGATTGAGGATCGAGGGTACGGTGGCTAACAATATGCGTTTGGTCTCTACAGGTCAAACTTGGTGAAAACAAGAAATTTCGCTTTTTGGATAGCTCGCATTCACTTCATGCCTACTATTGCTTCTTGCGCGATGAGAACCCGCAACCTGTATCAACGGAGGAGAAGAGTGCTGCCAGAGTTTCACTTTTGGGAGAAGAGTATTCCTCGGATGTGAGTGGGAGCGCTTAGTTTGACACGAAAAACGGAGCTGATCGTGTTTTGCCTGGTGTTGCAACAGAGTGATGAAGAGGAGGGCAAGCGCGTTGAAAATGCTGCCAAGCACCACGACGAGCAGACGTCAGCGTTGAGAAAGAGCAGGTAAACCGTAGAATATGCTTCTGCATCAACTTGTCTTGGTTCTTGCATATTGCTTTATCATGAAAACCTACGACAAAAAGTCAAGCTGCGGTGCGCGCGAGCACGATTACGTCTACCCTGAGAGGAAGCATCGGGTCGACGGCGCGATACTGCACGCATGGTAAACACAAGCGACGACCGCTTACGGAAACAACCGCTTGGGGTCACGGGGGAACATGGAGGCCTTACGGATGTTGCCCAGGCCCAGGTAAAGCATGACAACACGCTCCAGACCAATGCCACCGCCGCCGTGGGGAAGAGCACCAAGACGGAATGAGTCAATGTAGCTACGCATGGACTCCTGCGGCATACCCAGCTCGTCCATGCGGTGCATGAGGAGGTTGGGGTCGTGCACACGCTGCGCACCAGAGACGATCTCCTCGCCACGAATCATCATATCGTACGAGTTGCTCCAACGCTTGTCGTTCGGGTCGGGCATCGTGTAGAAGGGACGCACGGCCAGCGGGAACTTGTCCAGAATGTAGAAGTCCGTGTCGTACTTCGCCTTGACGAGGCGGCCGAGCCACTTCTCGTTCTCCGTGCTCAGGTCCTCCTCAGGCTCCTGGTCAGCACCAGCCTCCTTCAGCATCTTCACACCTTCCTCAAAGCTGACGATGAGCGAGGGCTTGCTGTACTTGAGCGGCTCGAACGGGTACTGCTCGTTGATGGTAGCCAACTCCTTGGCGTAACGTTCCTTCAGGCCGTCGAAGATGTAGATGAACAGGTCCGAGAACACCTCCAGCACCTCGTGGTAGTGCTCCTTAATGGTCATTTCCAGGTCAAGGCCAACAAACTCGCACATGTGACGGTGCGTGTTCGAGTTCTCGGCACGGAACACGGGGCCAATCTCGAACACACGCTCGAGGCCGGCAACGGCGCAAGCCATTTGCTTGTACGTTTGGGGACTCTGGGCCAGGGCGGCGTCCTGGTCGAAGTACTTGAGCGTGAAGCAGTTAGCACCGCTCTCGGACGCACCACCCACAAGCTTGGGCGTATGGATCTCGACGAAGTCGCGCTTGATGAGGAACTCGCGGAAAAGCTGGCCCACGGCCGCCTGGATGCGCATGATGCACTGGTTGGCGGGGGTACGCAGATCAAGCGGACGCGAGTTGAGACGGGTTTCCAGACCCACGTTCACGTAGGTGGAACCCTCCGCCTTGACGAGGGCGTCCGGGCGGGCGGCGTCCTCCACCTGGAAGGGAAGCTCCGGCAGCGCCTTGCTGACCACGAAGAACTTCTCCACGTTGAGCTCCACGTCCTTCTGCGTGGTGCTAAGCACGGGACTGTCGGGCGTGATGAGCGTGACAAACACGTCCACGACCGACTCCTTGGCCACGCCGGCCGCGAACTTGATCATGGGGCGCGACACCTTGTCGCTCTCGTGCAGGATGGCTTGGATCGTGGCAGTCTGCTCCCGCAGCGTGATGAAGGCGATTTTGGACTTGGCTCGCACAGCCTGCAAGTGGCCGCGCACCCAGAAGCTCTCGCCCTGCAGTTCCGGGTTCAGGTCCTTCACTCTGCATCATCAGAAACGCGTTAGATCCCTTCCCGACGGCAGGGGAAGCTCGTCATTCGCTGCTACGTACGACTTGTAGACTTTGTTGGGGCGCTCCTGCGACTGGATGAGCGGCAGCTCGCCGTACGTGTCGGTGAGCGTGGGGCCGGCGGCGGCAGTCTGTAGTAGCAGAGAACGCACGTCACGTCAGACGGCGGCAAGGACATCAAATTGCTGGCAGAGAAAGCCACGTACAGCCGCTTTCTGGCGCTCGAGGATGCGCAGCTCCTTCTTCGTGAGCTTCTTGGGGGCGGGGGCGGGGGTCGCGTCGGCCATCTTGAGTCTCTCTTGCTTGGGCGTCAATTGGGTTGTGACGCATGCGAGCCAAGCACCAGCGTTCCGTACAGAGAGGGGTTGGCTCCACTTGTCTCGTTAATAGAGGGCGGTATTCAATATCCGCCAATCGTCAGCCGCTTGTCTCAGTCGAAAAGACACGATTGGGTAAAATAACGCCACAGAGACACCACCACGAGAACTATATGTATCTGCTACCATGCGCAAGGCCATCAAGCGCGGCGTCAAAGTGGCGGCGGCGGCTCCGCGGCGTTCTCCGCGTCTTCACGTCCAGAAATCGACTTCTCCGCAGACTGAGAGTGCTGTTGCCGTGTCCGTCGTGCCCGCGCGTACTCCGCGCTCTGTGAAGCCCAAGAAAGCGGCCAAAAACGCCAAAGGTGCGCCATTTTCCACGCTCTCCCGCTCCTTCGAGGCTCGGTACGAGGCCAAGGGCTATACGACTGTGATTGGCGTAGATGAGGCTGGTCGCGGACCATTGGCGGGGCCGGTGGTAGCGGCGGCGTGTCACGTGCCTCTGGACGTGACGCTGGACGGTGTGGACGACAGCAAGAAGATCTTGGAGCCGCAGCGCGAGGCGCTCTTCGAGCTGCTGACCAACCACCCGAGCATCACGTACGCGGTGCACGTGAACAGCGCGCAGCGGATCGACGAGATCAACATTCTCCAGGCGTCGCTAGAGTCGATGGCCTACTCGGTGAATGAGGTGGCGGGGCATCTGCAGCAGAAAGACAAGACCTTCGTGCTCGTTGACGGCAACAAGCTGCCGCCCACGTTGGAGCTGCCTGCGGAAGCAGTGGTCAAAGGCGACTCCAAGGTTTACAGCATTGCGGCGGCCTCCATCATCGCCAAGGTCACGCGAGATCGACTCATGCGCCAATACGACGAGCAGTACCCGCAGTACGGGCTCGCCCAGCACAAGGGATACCCGACGAGAGCGCACGTTGCTGCGATTGCCGAGCATGGGCCGTGTGCGATCCATCGCATGACCTTCGCGCCGTTGAAGGTGAAAGACGCTCCCAAGCACAAGTGAAAGTCAAGAAGAGAAAGTCGACGTCATAAAGTATGCAATCCCATATATATTCCCGACAACTTAATTACTGACAGTAGAAGATTATGTACGCAGCGGGGCTACGCGAGCTGCTGCCGCGGTTGGACTGTCAAGCCCGCAGTAACTGTCGTTGCTCTCGAGTCCGCGGGGCGAGCTCGCAAAGGAAGAAGTCGACACTTCGTCCGTCGGGTGGCGCATCAATGACGGCAGCTTGAGCGATGTCATCGCTTGGATGTGCGCCTCGAAGCATGTATCGCACACACGCTGGGCTGCCATGTAGCCCAAGTGAGGAAGGGCCAGCTGTCGTGTCGAGTGCTCGAAGCAGAACGAGCCGCCGCATTGACGGCAGTGGTGGCGACGCACTAAAATGTTGAAGGTGCAATCGCATTCGTAGCAGGTTGGGGCCTTTGCGAAGCGAGGCACCACAACTCCGGGGCGTACCGCCACGGATGGTGGCATGTAGCAGGAGGAGGAGTTGGAAGATGACCGAGAGCGATACATTCCAGTGGAAGCTGAGCGTCTTGGCATTGGGTAGCGGCCTCGACTGTACTCATCATCGCCATTCTCAGACCTATCGTCTCCATATGATGAACCAGGATAGTTCGGGCTGTCGAAGTAAGACGGCATTCGACCATTGTTACCGTGCGTCATTCTGCGGGGTGTTGCAAAGTTCCAGCGAGCAGGTCCTTGTCGGCCACATGAGGTTAGCGGGGCAGGAATTGGAAGCGGGCTATCAATGGTGCGTGATCGTCGGCGGTGGCCAATACACGAGGCTGGACCAGCGTCGACGCAATTGTTATCCACCTTCAGCTCGAACTCGGGAAGCTGTAACTGCAACTGCATAGTCTTGCGCTTGATTTGCGACGCAATAAGCTTTTGAAGAGCAACTTCTTGCTGTTGCTGACGCTCTGGCGACGGCTCATCAGTTGCAGCCTCACGAATTTCTTCACGCAGTTGTTGCACCTCTTCTTGAGCCTGCACCTCCTGCAGCCGCCACAAATCTAAGCTGTGGCGTCGATCGCGAGATCGAGAAGCACGGGGTGATGCAGGTGGTGTTGCATCTTCGAACTCCGCATCCTCGTTGGCCGGAGCAAGTGTGGGTGGCAAACTGTAGCGGCGAATCCGGCGAGAGTTGGGCGTCTGGAGCTTTGGCTTTTGCGAGCTGAAAGACAGATCCACGACGCAACCAACATCGCGACCATTAGCGTCGTTAGGATTTCCACCATCAATAGTCACGATATCGTCCGATAGCTCGAGCTCCAATTGATTTTCACAGTCACGCTGGTTACTGGTATCTTCGGCAGACACCTTATCTGACGAGAACATGACAGACTTATGTGGGGACTTATGCGCTGGGCTTTCGGCCTTGAACGAAGGGAACGACGACTGCTGGTGCTCTTTGGTCGTGCTCTGGGCCATCTGAGTCTCCATAGCTTGCATCTGCCGGCGTAGCTCCGCCAATGCATCCTTGAGCTGAGCATTATCTTCCTTCAGCTTGGCAACGTTCCTGCTCTCTTCACGCAGCGCCTTCAGTGCTCGTCTAGCAACACGTGCACGCATAGCACACTGAAGCGCTAAAGTAGCACTGCATAGCTTTCGGTATTTCTGCTGAGCAGACGATCGCCTCCATGTCTTCGCGATGTACGTCACTGCACGAGCTTCACGAAGGACTTGCACGGTGCGGGTTGCACGGCGGCATCGGAAGCGACACTGAACCGCCAAAACTCCGGCACGAGCGCGGAGAAATCTACTGCGCGAACACAGCTGCCGCATTCTTGTCTGCAATACTCGAGCTTGCTGCATCGCGCGCATCCAGCACACATATCGGAAGGCGCGGCATCCTCGCACACGGGCTTGAACAGCGATCGTGACCTGCCGTAGATGGTGGTAACTACGGCGTGCCACGAATCCCTTGATGTGCCTTTGGATTGCGAGGCTGGCCCCCTGGCGCACGGCTACACGTAGATTTTCCAGTTTCTCGTACGGTTTGCGACGGAAGAAGACACGAGTCTTGCCCAGACTGACGCCACAGCGCATTTGGAGGGCTTGCTCGTCGTCGTCATCCTCTTTGTCGCCTTTCACCTCTTCATCATTGTCGTCGGAAAGAAGAACTTGTGTAAGCTGGTGCAGACACAAGTCGAGTTCGCTCCAGCTCCTGTGCTTTTTCTCAAAGCCCTCATCTGTCAACTTGCAAAGCGAGAGCAAAACGCGGCGATAACGACCGAGAAATTGCTTGTGAGAGAGACGCACCGGAAAACCTGCACGAGCCACTCTTACAGCTTCCAGAACACCACCACTGCGCAGCTGCTCTACAACTCGAGTACTTTGGAATAGCGAACCCACGTGAGAGTCATTCGGCTTTATGCAACGCACATATCGAGGCGTCGTGGCACGCACAGTCGTAAGCAGCTCGTTGAGTTGGATCTTAAACTGCGTGCCCACACTGACTGCTGCAATGGCCGATTTGGCACGTCGGATATTTCGGCCACCAAAACCGTCGAGCTCATTGTCAGCATGTTCATTGGCCGAACCTGTGGCAAGGGCCTGGATGAGCGGGTTAGAAGACCCAGCCAGTAGTTGTGCCGCACTCTCGCAGAACGAATCCTTGTTTTTTGCTAGGAAACCTTCAATGGTATACGTGATGCATCCAGCATAATGCGCCACTACAAACTTCGTCGCGCGCTGGATCACCGGAGCTGAGCGGAAGTGCGGATGCTGCGTCTTCTTCTCGAACTCGAGGTAATACTTTGCAACGAGAGCACGATCTGTGCCCTGAGGGAAGACACACTCCTGATCCGTAAGCGAGAAAATGCCAATGGGGCGGTGCTCAAACAGCTCGAGACATGCACGGTTATTCGGGAAATCCACAAAGCTCCAGCGGATGCCTTCATCGCGGTACAATCGCTGTTCCTCTTCAAAAATGTACTGGTTAAATTGATGTTGTAGAGCCTCGTTGGCATAGTTGATACAGAGCTGCTCAAAGGAGTTTTCAGCCATGTCCTCGAACCCAAAGATATCCAGCAGTCCGATGAAATCAGTCGCGACTTCCTCGTCATCGTCATTCTGATCATCAACCCATGGGGCACTAGCCTGTCGCTGAAGTTTATTGTTGACACGTGCTACAAGCCACTCAAAGAGGAGTCGGTAGCACTCCATGGTTAGCGCATTGCGTGTGTTACGTGCGTGAGCGACATCGACGCCGACGACTAGTGTCTCGTTGGAAGCGTGAAGCCAACGCTTCGTTAGTGCGTGGCCCAACGCTTCTGTAGACACTCCTAGGAGTTCTGCTGCCTTTGTAAAGTGGTTGCACGGCCCAGTAGTCGACGTCGCCACACGTGCCTCATCAGCGAACACACTATCCTCTCGCTTGTGCGGGACTTGTTCAAAGTCCACGTTGCCCATATGCAACACTGCTGCCACAATTTCCAGCACGCCGCCGATCTCGCGTTCGCTCATACCAAGCTGCTGCATGGCTCTCCGAGTAGCGCGGAACTGCACAGCATCCTTGACACCGTCGCGTCTCTTTGAGCACAAGCTCTGGTTCAGCAGACGGAAGCTTTGAGGGCCACCACTCAGCGCCAGAGCTTGGCGCTGCTCCTTACTCACGCACTTCGTGTCTGCACTCAGCAGTTCATAAAAAATGTGAAAGTTGCGCTCATGGGGAGCCTGCTTGATGACTCGGATCTTCTCCAGCAGATACGTTCGGATTCGAGCACCCGCGAGCCTTCGTCGCTGGTCGCGGAAGCGCAGTTCGATGAATTTACCGAAGCGCGAGCTATTGTCGTTGCGCACTGTGCGCGCGTTGCCAAAAGCCTCCAGGATGGGGTTGGACTGCAGCACTTGCTCCTCGATCGTGGTGCGTGACGGCGACGCTGGCGGGGATTCCTCTGTCTCATGTGTTGAAGTTGAAGCTGCCAGGTTGTTGTTGCCGGTGCCGCACGTGACGGCGAAGTAGGTCATAATGATCTTGGTGGCCTCGGTCTTGCCGGCGCCGCTCTCTCCGCTGATGAGGATGGACTGGCTGCGCGCGTTCTGCACGATGTCCACGTAGGCTGCTCGCGCCACGGCGAATAGGTGCGGCTCTCTCGGGTCCGTGGCGGTCACCTGGTCGCCGTACTGCCCATCGTGGTCGTAGGCGTAGCGCTGCAACACCTGGTCGCCGTAGAGCTGCGGGAGGTTTTGGAAGGGGTTGATGGAGATCAAGATCTCGCCGATGTGCGTGTAGATGGCATGGCGCTCGTAGCGCAGCCGCAGCGCGTTGAGGATCGAGGCCTCGTGCAGATGCGGCAGTGCCACGAGGTCGCGCTGGTCCTGCTCGCGCGGCATGTTGCGCGGTAGCACGTTGCTGCACTCGCCCGACGGCGCGAAGACCAGAGCCACGACCTGGCGCTTGGCCTGGGCGTCGTCTTCGTCCGGTTCGTCATACGACGCTCGCCTGAAGCGCGACGCAGGCTCATCACTACGCTGCTGGCCTTCAAGCTCCACCGTAACGGCGGC
>KV724375.1:479-18200 GCA_000500205.2 Phytophthora lateralis | reverse complement strand
AAGCCATACCCGCTCGTCTGCGGGCTCGGCGACCCACACACGCGCTCCAACGTCCATGGGTGGGGGTTGTCGCTGCCGCTGGTTTTGGATTCTGAAGCAGGGAGGGAAGGCCGCACGCACAGCCGTCCGTTATTAATACCGGTTTTATAAATCTGGCGGCCACACCGAGGAGGGCTGGGGATCTTGTTGCTTTCGCTTGTGTGTCGTCTGGAAGAAGCTGCTGTGGGTGGCATCGGGCGAGAAGATGCAAGCAAAAGCCCCACAGTTGCCGTTGAGGCCAAGAGAGGGATGGGCCCATATCAGGACGTTTTTTTCGCCAATGGGAGATCGACCACGACCCCTGATGAGCCAATCGCGGAAGCGGATCTCCGATCTTCAAAAGTCGTTGAAATATTACAACGTTCCTCGCATACCGGAAGCAAATCAACCGCCAAAAAAGCGCCGCTACCGTGTCCCAGCGTCCGCTCGTCGAGCCTCCTGCAAACGAAGTCCTGCGCAAGTTGTGCCACAACCGAACGCATGACGCATGCACCTCGGGCCGAGACTCACCGTGGTGCGTGTATTGCGTCATGCCAGCATTGCGCCGCCCGCCGCACCCTCCCCCTGCGCCCTTTCGAGCTTCACGTTAACCCTGGCAGCGTAACGCCCGCCAAAAATGTAAAGCAGCTGAGCCCGCTAAGAATGCAAGACCTGAATTGCAAGCCTTGCTGCTTGGCGACACGAGATCCCGTCTCACCCTGCTTGTCAATGTTACATGTAGCGTGGGAGTGGTGCTCTCAATCAAGCAAGCAAGCACTGCCTGCAATCACGGGAGATGTCCTGTGCCCCAAGGATTGGGATTGTTGGTCTTGTTTTGTTGCCGCTGTGCCAGCAGCAAAGCTGCAGTCGGGAATTTCTTGTGCAGAAGGAACGGGGTTTATGACAACCGTTGCGCAGCAGCTCGCTGCCGAAAATGTCCATGGTGGGATGGAGCATTCACCGCACGAAGTGCTAATGTAAGCAGGGCAGTCAGAACACCTAGAGTGAAAGAAAAATTGTTGTTTGGGGATGAAATAAAGTGTTCGTAATGGGGTGGAGACTCCAACTGGAGTGGAAGTTTGGTGTTGCGGTTGAGGATACTTGATGAAAGCACACATAAGGTAGAATGAACGCTTCGTTTTCCTCCTAGTCATACAGCTTCAACTCGTATCGTTATCTCTCGTCCTCCCTCCTCCTCGACTCCTGCACCGCTACTGGTGCAGCGAGATGCCCATTCGTTCTGCTTTAACCTAGCTAAGAAATGTGGTGGCGTTGGGTCGCACGACACACGGTTCCTTCCCGTCTGCTGTCGGCCGGCCGGGGCGCAGAATACGTGTGGGCGGCGCACTTCGCTTACGAGTTGTTCCAGTGCGTGTTGTTTACGTCGTTCGAGTTGTTGCCACCCTGAGCACCACCGTTGCCGTACTGGCGATAGTTCTGCTGGTGCGCGTTCGGTTGCTGCTGTTGCTGCTGCGGAACTTGCTGCTGCTGCTGCGACGGCGACTGCTGGTAGCCCTGGGGCATCATGTGGCTCCATCCGCCAACGGGCTGCGCGCCGTAGTTACCCGCCCAGCCGTAGTGCTGGCCGTACGAACCAGTCATAGCCGCTGACGCGTTTGGCACCGGCGGAGACACGTGGTCCCTGCTGCCCGTGTTTTGGTAGCCCTGCATAGCTGCGTTGCTGCGCTGGCCGTGCGACTGCTGCGAACCAGATCCTCCAGCACCTGAAGCCGCACTTCCCTTTCCGTGGACCTGGGGGCCGTTCTGGTGACCATGGTGGCCAGCTTGCTGCTGCTGCATCGGCGCCTGTTGCAGATATGCCCCGTTAATCTCGCCGAAGCCCTGGGGCACGGCGCCAGCGTACTCGTGCTGCTGGGCCATCATATGCTGGTCCTGGTATGGCATGTTCGGCGGGTTCGAGAAGCCCGGCACGGGACCTTCGACCCCATACGGCATGCTGCCACGCGGCGGGTACTGCGTACGCGGGCTGTACTGAGCAAACTGCAGAAAACATCATATAAAAACAATGTCAGCATATCTTTCATCCACTCGCACAACGCACTGCAGTAGGGGACGCACCTGAGGGTTTTGATAGTAGCCGTAGCCCTGGTAGTAGCCGGGGTAATTGTACGGGTTGTACGGCAACGCCATACCAGGCGGGGGCGGAGGAGCGTAGTGGTAGCCCTGCTGCATACCGGCTTGCTGGTGCAACTGGGCGGTCGTTTGCTGCTGAGCCTGGGTCTGCTGATTCTGTTGCGGTTGCTGAGCCTGTTGCTGCTGAACCTGCTTCTGCTGAGGTTGCTGCTGAGCCTGTTGTTGCAGAGGAATCTGCTGCATCTGAGCCACGGGCTGCGGTCCGCGAGAAGGCGACTGCGCTGTAACTTGGGCATTCGCGCCTCCGCGAGCACCAGCGCCCTTCGGGGTACCAGAGCCTGTCGGAAGCTGACCTTGCGTCGAAGCGGTAGCGGGGCGGCCAAGGTCCATTGAGTACTGACCATAAGAAGCCTGGTACAGACCAGCGCCGTATCCGATGTTCATCTTGTTAGCCTGTGTCCCAGCTCCTCCTTGAGCTTGGAACGGCCCTCCCTGGGAACGAGTTGGGGTGCCACGCTTGACCTCATCGGGTTTAGGCAGAGACGCCGGCGACGGTGCCGATGGCGCATAGCGAGGAGACTGTCCCGTGGTAGGCGTGACGCGACCCGAGTCTACCGACAGTCCAGGAGGTGCAGAAGTGGTGATAGCCTTCGTAGCAGTTTGCTCCTGACCGCGCTGCTGCTCACTGCGTTCAGGAGACAGTGCATTTTTGGGCGAAGCGGCCTTGGTGGCATTTCCCCAAGCGCTTTGCGTGGTAGTCGACTTCGTGACGGTCTTTCCACCACTATTCGAGCTAGTGGTTGTGGTTGTCGTGGTCGCGGAGGCCCAGCCACGCGGCGATGAAGGCTCCAGTTGATCCATGCCGTTCAGAGAGAAACTGCCAAACTGCAGCGCCATGTTCGGTGTAGCAGCACTGTCCCATTTGCCCATCTTGAGGTATGGTCGAGGACTCGTCGAGGCAGAGCTGGTAGCGCGAGGCACGTCGATGTCCTTCGGGGAGCCAGGCACAACCGTCGGTCTCGCATCAGCAATCGGCGACTTGGGTGCAGGGGTGGTCTCCGTTCTGGTACCAGGAGGAGAGAGGACAGGGCTACCACGTGCCCACGCGTTCGGGGTCGAAGCCTTCTTGGCCTCCGTGGCAACAGCAGGAGCAGACGAAGACCACTCGTCCATCGTCGACGTCGAAACATCCAGGGATCCCCAGCCAGTAGCAATGTTCGAGGTGGTGGTCTCCACGGTAGTCTCCACAGTCTTGGCCTTCTTCTTCTCCACGGTTTTCTTCGGCGACGCCTTGGGGCTGGCCACCTTCGCCTCAGCCTTCACGGTTTCTGTCTTTTCGACAACGGTCGCAGTTTCTTTGACTGGTTCAGCAGTGCTGGTTTTCTGTGTCTTCTTGCTCTTCTTGTCCTGCTGCATCTTTTTCTTCGGGCTGGCTGGCTTCGTGACCTCCGGTGTGGTAGTAACAGTAGTAGCCTCAGTTTCTGAAGTAGGCGCGGTCGGCTTCTCTGCCTGCTTGGGGGCGGTCGCAGACGCGGGTATGGTAACGGGCTCTACAGGCTTGGGTTTGGAGGTGACACCAGTAACATTCAGCTTCTTCGTCCATGCGCCGGTCAGCACTGGGTAAACAATAGGTGCCTCTTGAACTGGCTGCGTTGTTTTAGTGGGCTTTGCTCCGCGGTCCCGCTTGGAGTCCTTGGCCGCTCGAGAGGACTGCTGCACACGTGCTTCATTGGACGGGCTAGAGTCGTCAGTAGAGATGTTGTCGTTCTCCGGAGTCTCTTCTTCGTTATCACCGTTACGGTTTCCGCGCGTGGTGGTGGTGGTAGCGACGGCGCCACCACGGCCACGGCCAGCCCGGCCGCCCCGGCCACCTCGCGAGGAGGCCATGCCTCGGCCTCGCATGCTTCCACGGCCTCGAGAGGCGAACCGCTCCGACGACCTGGGCGGCTGGGCGCTGTCGCCGTCCTGCGGAGTGTCGTCCTGCTGGACCTGTGTCTTCTGTGACGAATAGGAGCGCTGCGACGAGTGTGACAAGTCCTGCAGCAGCAAATAAGAAAACAAAATCGTCGGTTAGTATCCTCGTGTTGCAGCGGGAAAGTCGACGCCGCGTACATACATTTTTCTTCTTGGTGGTTTTCTTGGAGACGAGAGCCCAGGCGTCGTCTTGGTCGGTTCCGCGGTAGTCCTCCCACAGCTCGCTGATGGCGTTCTCCATGCGCTGGGCGTCGCCCTTGCACTGGTTGATGAGCACGGAGATCTGATTGTCTGGCGTGCCTGGCGGGCACAGCTCGCGGTACTTGGTCACCTGCCGCGGCAGCAGCAACGAAGCAGAGCGTTAGTTTGTCTCTCTCTACATGCAGGAGGCTGAGGGGAAACAACGGCGGCTTACTTCGCGCGAAGCGTTTCCACCCGAGGGGGCGGAAGAGATCTGTTCGTCGAGCAGCTGCATCTGCAGACCCTTCTGTAGGAAGTAGTCGCGCTTGCTCATGTTTCTGATGTGTTTGCTACGGGGGAGGGGAGGGCGGGGAACTCGCGGCGGCGCGAGCTTCTCGGCGGATGGATGCGGGGCGACGGCGTGCGCGGTTAGCTCCAAAAGAGAATGATGGTCGCCTTCCGAGCCAAACAAAATCTATGGGGGGCCGCTTGTGGTAGTGTGGCTATATTAGCAAATTCTTGCAAGATATCCTCTTGAAAAACCTCGCGAAACGGACAAGGTTTTTTGTTTTGAAACCAATACCTCCCACAACGCATAGTTGAAGAATAAGGATATATTACAAACTTGCCGCTCAGTGTTTCCTGACAACAAATAGTCCTGTGTTATTACATCTACCTTGAGAGCTGCGTTTCGACGCGGCTACGGTAGTTATGGCAAGTTGAAGGCAACCATCTAACGTTAGTTTTCTCGGTATCCGTTCGTCTTATTGTCGCCAACGACGCCGTTGCTACCGCTCTACATCTCACCGCATTCGGTGATAGTGATGCTGAGTTTGGGCTTGCTGTTGGGGCCCACGGGCACACTCTCCATCTTGCGCAGTAGCAGCAGCGACGCGGGGTCCAGCACCTTGCCGAAGACCACGTGCTTGCCGTCCAGCCAGTCGCACGGTGCGCACGTGAAGAAAAACTGGCAGCCGTTGGTGCCCGGGCCGCTATTCGCCTGCAAAAACGTAGTAGCAACAGCAATGAAGAGAGAGCGTTAGCGAAGACTCGGAGAACGGTGGGAAAGCATGAACACAGCAGTCGCTGATACGCACCATCGACAGCAGTCCGGCCTCCGTGTGCTTGTGGATAAAGTTCTCGTCCTCGAACTTGTCGCCGTAAATGCTGATACGGCCCGTTCCGTCACCCTGCCACAGGAACGGCCACGTAACGCCATGAGTCCTCCTCAGTCCGTCAACAAAAGCGCTGCCACGCGACAGACCAACGCAGCCGTTATACCTTTAGGAAGTCTCCGCCCTGGACCATAAAGTCCTTAATCACGCGGTGGAACGAGCAGCCCTTGTAGCCCACCGGTAGCTCCGACTTCCTGCGTCAACAACGACAACAGGCGACCAAATGACATCCGAGCTACGCATCAGTCTCACTCATGCGCTGCAGGACTACGTAGTCATAACAGTCTACCTGTATTCTCCCGTACAAAATTGTCTGTCGCCAACACACACAACGAACAAGTCCACAAGTTAGTTTGTCTGCAGCCATCTGCAGCCATCCAATCGCACGGCTTGCCTGAAGTTCTCCACCGTACGCGGGCAGTCCTTCTTGAACAACTCCAGCCGCAAGCGGCCCACGGGCGCTCCCCCGATAGAGACGTCAAAAAACACCACTGGGTTGCCCCGCCGCAGAGCCTCGCTCAGTGCCGCGTCCATCGCCGCCGCCGTAGTTGAGATTGGTGTCTCCTTAGTCCGAGGGCATCACAAATTCGGTTTTTAACGATCGGTTTACAAAGGATATACACTTCAACAACTGACTCCACAACATTATGTATTTTCAAACTTCAAATCCAATAATTTATTGCTTTCATCATATTCTACCTCGTTTGAATAAAGTAATCTATTCTGATCCATTAAACTGATTGCACGCTGATACTCAGATTAGCGAGTTATCAGTCCATACAGTTCCGAACCCATACAACTATCGAAAGAAATCCACAGTCAGCTCACTCATTCTTCTCTTCCTAGCTCCGCCGTCGCCATGACGCTTGAGCTGTACCCCGCGTCGGCGCACGACGCGTTCCACGGGACTGGCATCCAGTACCCGGCGCACATCGACGAGGCCGTCCAACAGATCTACGGCGCCTGCAAGGGCCTGGGCACGGACGAGCAGACTTTCATTACTGTCCTGGGCAGCAAGTCGCCCGAAACGCGCAACCGCATCGCGCTGCGCTACAAGGAGCTGTACCACCAGCCTCTCAAGAGCCTGGTCAAGAGCGAGACGTCGGGTGACTTCGGCCGCCTGCTACGCATGATCTCCACACCGCTGCCCGAGACGGAGGCGCAAATCCTGCGTGACGCCACCAAGGGCATGGGCACGACCGAGAGCCTCATCGTGCAGATCCTGTCGGGGCGCTCCAACGAGGAGATGAACATCTTGAAGCGCTCGTACTTCGACCTGGTGGGCAAGGATCTGGCCGTCACGTTGAACGCGGAGCTCAGCGGCGACTTCCGCAAGGTCGTCATGGCCGTGCTGCAGTCCCCTCAAGTGCCCTATAACCCTGCAGTGCACAATGCTGCCAAAGCAGAAGAAGAGGCCATTGCTCTGTACAAAGCGGGGCAAGGTCGACTGGGTACGAATGAGGAGGTTTTTGTTGGCATCCTGGTCAAGGCCCCAGCCGAGCTCCTCAAGATGATGGACGCCGTGTATGTGGCCAAGTACAACAATAACATCGCCAAGGCTGTGGATAAAGAGTTCAGCGGTGACGCCAAGAAGAGTCTCAACTATCTCGTTCGATCCACTCTCGACCCGTACCCTGCTATTGCCGAGGTATTTGAGAAGACCATGAAGGGCTTTGGGACTGACGAGACTGGCCTAAGTACGGCACTGGTGCGTTACCAGTCCGTGCTGCCATACGTGAAGGCTGCATACAAGAAGCTGTATCATGAAGAGCTTCGTGACCGTATCAGCGGCGAGACCAGCGGCGACTACAAAAAACTCTTGCTGGAAGTGTTCGACGCACCTCACGATCCACCAAGGTCGAAGATTAAGGGAGCGCAAGGAGTTGTTTCCTCAAGTGGACTTGGTGCAGTACCCGTTGGTAGTGGAACTCCCGCTTATTTATCGACCCAGCCATCGCATGCAGGGCTCAATGCTGCACCGGCTTATCTGTCGACCCAGACATCGTACGCGGCTTCCAGTGCTAGCTTGCCGTCGTCCAGCCAAGGGTATAGTGCGTCGCCGGCATACCCAACGTCGACAGGACAACAGTCTTACGGGCAAGCAGCGCTCGGCCAAGCAGGATACGGCGCTGCGTCGCACCAGACGCCGACGTCACAACCAGGAGGGTATCCGGCGCAGACACCAAACCCCCAACCTTCGAGCGGAAGCACCTATCCTGCAACTCAAGCTCAGGGACACTCACCAGGATATCCTTCCCCGCAGCAGCAGACTGGGTACCCTCCCCAACAGCCACAGCAGTCGAGCTACCCTCCGCAACAGCAGTACCCTCAACCGGGATCAGGATATCCTCCGCAACAACAGGAGCAACAACAACCGCCGCAACAACCAGGATATCCGCATCAACAGCCACCGACTTATCCTTCACAGCAGCCCAGCTATCCATCGCAGCAGCAGCAGTATCCCCAGCAAGCGCAACCAAGCTACGGTGCGCCGCAGCATGCAGGTTATCAACCGCAGCAACCGGGGTATCCGCCTCAACAGCAACAATCGTATCCTACCCAGCAGCCTGGCTATCCTGCGTCGCAGCCGTCCTATCCTCAGCAGCAGCCTGGCTACCCTTCTCAGCAACCGGGATATCCTTCTCAGCAACCAGGATATCCTCCTCAGCAGCCGGGCTATCCGCAGCCTACCTACCCACCGCAACAGCAGCACCCTGGCTATCCGCCAAACCAGCCGCCGCACCAACAATACCCACCTTCCGCTGGGCAACCAGGTTATCCGCCACCGTACGGAGCTGGCCCACCTCACCAAGGTGGTGGCTACCCCCCGCCAGGCGGATACCAGCAGTACCCAGCTCCTGGAGGATATCCTCCGTACCGAGGTGCGTAAAGTGTAAGAGATTGGCTATGGAAACGCGAACCATGTTCTACTTCGTTGGACCCTTCTGTCTTCGTTTGGATATGCATTCAAAGGCAACGCCCACACCTCGATTCCACCGTTTTCTCGAGTCAAAGAAGTTCCTCAATCGCGACAAGTGGGTTGGAGCGCCACCACACTGCCAAATTGATGGCACGCTGATGGATAGATGTGTGGGATCGATCACCCGCAGGATGGATGGTCGATTGAAGCGAGAGATACTGAGCCAAGTTGCAACGTGACACGACTCGTTTGAACTTCGGTCTTTCTCATTTTCAAAGGTCATTATCCAATTTCCTCTCGAGCACGCACACGCCTTCTTCCTCCTGACCAGCAACCATCGTCATGAAGCCGACCCAGCTCATCTTCGCACTTTTCGTCGCCGCCATGGTGAAATCGACCTACGCCATCGGCTTCGAGTGGCAACCTGAGGCCGACGTCGAACTTCCTGGGAATGCCGCCGTTCGCTCGCCGAATGCGTTGCGACGTGTGCAAGCCACCACCGACCTGTCGAGCACAGAGCTGGCCAGCTCGGGTTCTGCCATCGGCTCCTCTGCGTCTGCTGCTAGCTCGACCGCTGAGACGGAAGCACCCACGACGATCATGGTCCTGCTGCCTGACAACCTCGCTCCGAGCTACTCTGGCTCCGGTAGCGTCATGTTCTTCGATGGATCGGTGGGAGATGATGACAAGAGCAAGAGTGCTTCGGCGAGCTCCGACAGCATCGCTGGTGAAGCTTCTGGCGCAGCCGCGGGACGTAACTTTGGGGTGGCGACGGCGCTGACCTTTTTCACGATCCTGACTGCTCTCGTGATGGCGTAAGAAGCACCAGGTGAAACACTTCAAGAAGCCTGGTAGCATGTGCAAGCAGCGAATAGTCTAGTGAACAGTAAACGTACCCTGCATCAATAAAGTTGCTTTGTCTCGCACAGCATCATCAGCCAGGTTCAAACGCATCAAATTGAAGGGGAAAAATGTGAACCACGACCAGAACTCAAACTAGGCAGCAAGCTCACATCACCTAGAGAGGGGAACTAAAGACTGTTAACTTCACCTACGATGTTCACTTTGTACCCCTTGAACAGTACGGGCAACGCAGCTTCCAACTGCGCGACAAAATGACAATATGCTCAGTTAGGAATTGTCAGCAAAAAATATGCTGCAATAACAGCAACACACCTCATTCTTCAACTTCTTCGTCGTTGCCACGAGCGCGTTGATCTGGGGCTGGACGTTTTTGGTAGCATCAATGAGATCCACGTTCTTGTCCTCCAGGGTGTGGATTTCGCGGCTGCACTTATCCATATGCTTGGTCAGCATATCCAGACTTGCCACGTGCCTGTCCAGGTATCGCTCTGACGTTTTGATAAGAGCCAATTGCTGTAGGCGTTTGTTCGTTATCAGAGACACAGCTTGGTCCACAGCAGTCTGGAACACCTCAATCTTCCCCCCACTTTGCTGTTCCAACAGTGCTGAATTGTATCACAACAAGTCCGTCAGTACTCGGGGCGTGTATACGAAAATTTCGAGGCATCAGTACTTACAAGAAGATCCCTGAAACTGATTGGCGAAGGCAACCGAATCACTTGAAGACAACTCGACTAGCCGCTGACGGAGGAAAGCTCGCAGCTCTAGCAGATCATTCAGTACACGTGTGCGAAACGCGTTGTCATCCAAAAGACCAACGCGAGTAGCTTGATCGATAGTAGATGATGCATCTGGCGATACCTCCGCTACATCAGCAGATTCTGTGGCGTTTACTTCATTTACTGGCTCCACCACCTCGGAAGGTGTAATGTCCCAATCAATCTCGACAGGGGCATCGTTTGCTAAAGCAGTAGATTCGGTGGAGCCAACCGTTTCGATACCCCAGTCAATTTCGCCAGCTTCAGCCGTGCTACCATCGTCAAGCGAAATATCCCAGCTAATCTCTGCCGCCTCTGCCTCGAAGTCCAACGCCGCGACTTGTTCCGTTATATCATCACTTGCATTGCGTAGCTCATCGATCGCATCGAAGAATTTGGGCGGGGCTACAACGAGCTCGAACGGTTCACCCGTCGTGATCTCAGGTTTTTCCTCCAGTGCAGCTAGATGTTTACCCTTTTTCTTGTTCTTTTTGTCCTTCTTAGAGGAGGATGAAGTAGGCATTTCTGCAGGTACCAGAACTGGGATTTCACAGTCGTGTAGATAAGTTTGCAGAGCCTCGTGGTACTTGATGGCATTGACAATCTCGTCACAGCAGATCGCCTTCGCGACACCATCAAAGATCGACGGCAATTCCAGCGGTAAACGACGCAGCTCTTCGCGGAAATTCCGACCCTGATGTAGCAGCATACAACACGTCAGCATATCATAGCTAAACCGTCGCTGTAAACATACCGGAATCCCCATGTCCGTGCACGAGGTCTCCAGCTTGCGTTTGTACTCGGCAATGCTTCTAGTCAGATCCTGAACGTAGCAGAAAAATAAATAACATCAGCCCCAGAGCTCCATCTTCCAAATCCACTTAGTAACCCTTAGCTTACCGCCATTTTGCGGTTGTTGTCCGCGACATGTTTCTCATTCTGCTGGATCGATTTCTTCAAGAACGGACTAGCGTCCAGAAACCACCACAGCCAGACAGTTAGCTCCACCTCACCAGCTACTTTATACACTCAAGACCCCTCCCACGCACATCTCGAACGCCGTGTTCTGCGCGATGATCCGTGCCGTCTCGGCCGCGAATACGTTGTTCTTCTCATACTGGCGGATGAGCGCGGTCCATCTCTTGAGCACGGGCGAAGTATACTAACCACCAGTCAACAAAAGCCACATAATCTCTCTTGTCAGCTCAGTCTCCTCCTCAGCAGCAACTTGTGAATCCTCTCACCTGGCCGAAAAAGTTCTTGCTCGCACCCTCGTCCGACTGCTCCAGACACTGGAAGATGAACTTGCAGTCAAAGTAGTTGATCTCCTCGTGGCTGGTCTTCTTGGAGCGGAACTTGGACAGCTGCTCGCTAGTCAGAGGCAGCTCCGGGTACAGCGCGGCGATGGCGTCGCGGATCTGCTTATGCTGCTCCAGCCACTTGTGTGGCACGATGCGGCGGTCCACGAGCGCCTCTGCACGCACAGAGCGGAGTAAGTAAGAGCATAGCAACACGGGGAAGACGTACGCGGCGGCACCCACCCAGGAGCTGCTTGTACTGGATGTCGATCGGCAGCTTGCGCTTGTCCGCCATGTTGTCTGTACGGGGAATCGCCTTGTGAATTTCCGCCCAATCAGCGCCCGAAAATCTTCAAAAATGTGACACAAAATCCCCAGAGAATCTTCATAGTCTGTGACGTCAGACGCCAGCTGCAAGATACTTTTCAGGTTGAAGTGCACTGAGCACGTGCCGTTGCCTCGTAGCCAGCCCCCCCTATGCCAGCTGGGAGCGGATCTCAGCTCTGGGACGATCTGCTCTCGCTCGCGCTCGCCACTGCTCATTCCTCAAAATTCCTCCTGCTGCGCAGCACCTTCCAGCACTTCCTCGACCTCTTTCCACGATGCTGGGACTCTACCCGCCGTCCGCGTTCGACGCCTACAAGAAGGAGAAGACCCGCTTCCCAACCTCCGTCGACGCGGTGGTGGAGAAGATCCACGAGGCCTGCGCCGGCGTCGGCACGGACGACAAGACCCTCGTGAAGCTCATCGGTCCGCTGACCCCCAACGACCGCGGACTGGTCTCGCTGCGCTACAAGGAGCTGCACGGCCAGTCGCTGCGCGAGCTCGTCAAGAGCGAGACGTCAGGTGACTTTGGATACCTGCTGCAGCTCATCTGCTTCAGCCTGCCGGAGGCCGAAGCCTACATCCTCTTCCACGCTATGAAGGGGGCCGGCACCTCAGACCACCTGATCTACTCGATCCTCATGGGTCGCTCCAATGAAGAGATCAGTGTGCTGAAGAAGGCCTTCTTTGAAATGTACGACACGGATCTCTCCGTCGCTATTAGCGATGAGGTCAGCGGCGACTTCCTGGCTGTCCTCATGAAGGCGCTCCAGGTGAGCATCCAAAGCTTCGACACCCTGTTCTCAATCCAACAACAGCAGTACTAACTCACCTTTCCAATGTTCCATCTATTCAGGAGCCCATGGTCGAATATAAGGCATCGTTCCACACCAAGGAAAAGGCTGCAGAGGACGCCGAGCTGATTTACAAGGCTGGCGAAGGAAAGTGGGGCACTGACGAGAACGGGTTCATCAAGCTGTTGCTGTCGAGCCCTCCCGAGCACCTCCGCAACATCGACGCGGCGTACCAGGCCAAGTACCAACACGACTTGGTCTACGCCATTGAAAACGAGTTCAGCGGAAGCGACTCCGCCGCCCTCACGTACTTTGGTAAGCTGAGCTTTGCCGGGTGCTTATATGCAGCACCACTGACCCACTAATATCGCCACTTTTGTATTCCTATTAGTCCGTCTGAACCTCAACGCGTGGCCGTTCCTCGCCGAGCACATTGAAGGCGCCATGGCTGGCATCGGCACGGACGAGTCGGCTCTTAGCGCCGCCATTGTGCGCTACCACCCGTACCTGGGAAACATCATGCCTGTCTACGAGAGGAAGTACAAGATGTCGCTGCACGACCGCATCGAGGGAGAAGTCGGCGGCGAGTACCAGGAGCTGCTGTTGCAGCTACTGCAGACCCCGCGCTCCGTCGGCAGTGTCGCGTAAGAGTCTAGTGCAACAGCTCACGTCGTTCACAGGTGGTCAAACCAAATGTAAAAATCCACTTCAAAAATAACGCACTCTGAGTCAGAGTCTGACATTTCCCGCCAAACTCTCTGGATTTTACTATGGCACGCCTTTCTCATCGCTACGTCGAATGTTTTTCATATATTAGCATTTGGAGCTCGAGGCGGCGGCGGCGCGATGCAGCACATATTCCCGCAGCGCGCGCACGATGTGTTTCGCGGCGTGCCGCTGGTGTACCCGCGCGAGATCGACGACGTCTGCGAGCGAATCCGCGATGCGACGGACGGCCTGGGAGTGGACGAAAAGGTGCTCGTGGACGCGCTGAGCGCGTTGTCGGCCAGCGACCGATCGCTGCTGATCTACCGCTACAAGGACCTGTACCGCGAGGAGCTCAAGGACACGCTGAGTCGAGAGACGGTGGGCGACTTCCGCTTCTTGCTGCTGTTGCTGACGATGCCGCTGCCGGAGGCGGAGGCGTTCGTGTTGAACGTGGCCACGTCGGGCAGCGGCACCAAGGAGCGACTGGTGTATCCCGTACGTTCGTCCACCGCCAGGAGAATGCTTTTATACTGTATGCGTGTGGATGATTTATTCAGCTATTTCGTCGCTGTGCGCCATGCCGCAGATTCTGCTGGGCCGCTCCAACGAAGAGCTCTCGATGCTCAAGTCGACGTACTACTACATCTTCAACAAGGACCTGACCTGGCTCATGCGGTCTGAGCTCAACGGCGACTATCGCGAGATCATCCTCTTGGCGCTCGAGGTGCGTTGTGCAGTGCAACATTTTGCTGTGTGGATCTCAATTATGGCTAACGAGCTTGCCAACCGCAGCGACTGCAAGTGAACTACGACTCCAAGATCCACACATACGAGAAGGCGAAAGCAGATGCCATCAAGCTGTACGACGCCGGCGAGGGCCGCTGGGGCACGGACGAGACCACGTTCGCGCGAATCCTGTTCTCCAGCCCCCGCGAGCACCTCGTGCTGGTGAACGATATCTACAGGAAGAAGTACGTGAGCGACCTGGAGGAGGCCGTGCGGAGCGAGTTCAGCGGCTACGCGACCGAGGCACTCGTGTTTTACGGTACGACGATGTGCACCCAGCCATAATGGCGCTTGTGCTGTGTGGCTAACGCCGCTTGATTTCTGTTTTCTGTCATTGCAGTCCGGCTAGCGCTGGAGCCGGACGCAGCCATCGCCGACCACTTCGAGCGCATGATGAAGGGGTTGAGCACGGACGAGAAGGGGCTGAGCGCTTCGGTGATCCGCTACCACTGGATGCAGCCGCGCGTGGAGGCGCTGTACGAGAAGCTGTACGGGCGCTCGCTCGAGGAGCGGATCCGCACCGACACGGACGCCAACTACGGCGACCTGCTGGTCACGCTGCTCCACATCCCGACCGAGCCCGACGACGGTGACGGCAGTGACAGCGGCGATAGCAAGAAGCCGGAGACCGACTCCTAAAGCTCGATTGTAGTATAACGCGTCTTGAGGGTCGGCGGCTGCAAACAACAACGTAAACCAAGCTGCGTCGAGCGGTACATGTATTGATCAAACTGCAGTGGGTGCCCAAAAACGCTCCGACGTCGCCCTTGGACCAGGTGATTGCGGTCAAAAAACAAATTTCTGCGATCCGACACGAGATTGCGCCACCTGCCCTTTGACTGGCTCAGCGAAACTTCAACTTTCGCGGAAACTTGAAAATGTCGGCAAATGCCCGGCTTTCGCGAGACCTCGTTGCCGTCGTAAACAGCGCATGCGCATGCTGGAAATCACGGGCGCCGCGTCAATTCACAATCCAATCGCAGCCTGCACGGGCCTCGGGGTGCGCGCAATCTGGCTGTGATGATGGAGGTCGACCATTTTGGCGCCATCAAGCGCAGTTTCATTTGCACCCAGCTGAACACTGCAGATTAAAACGTTAATCGTACATTTTGCCAGTTGTGGCAAGCAGCAGTCCACAACGCATATGAATTTTGAAATTAGGGCAACGTCGTCGACATATGCGCGATGTCCAGCGTCGCACACCGGGAGGCTTGACGGGCCTGTCGAGCCACCGGGACCGCGGTCAAATCGTGGGCGCAGCGCGCTGGGCTGATCTCGCCCTTTGTAGAGCTCTCCATGCGATATATGGCCACCAAGGCCGCTCAGGTCTGTTTTGCCCCAGTCCTGTCAGGACTCCTGAGGACTATGTCGCAGAACCATCTGGGGTGCCGCAGGCCAGGACGAGCTTGCCCCAAAAGCAAGATGTGGCAAGGACGAGTGCAAGTTTTGTAAGTTTTGTTTATTTGGAGTGCCCGAAGCAGCTTATTCAGCAAATGCCCGCGGATTCGCGCGCCACCCATTTTTCGGTTACTTTTCGAATTTCACCCTTTTCAGCCGATTACGTCGCCCCTGTTCCCACAATTCGGGACCTAACCCTATCGCTCGCGTAATCTCTGCCTTTCGGTACAGTACACCGGCACACTTGGAGAATGTATGCTTTCGAAAAGCTTACTCCACCTTTCAGGGCAGTCGCAAGCTCTTCGCTCACAAAGCAATTTTCTCCGTGGAGCGCAGGTGGAGTGGGTCGTTGATTGACTTGCACTTAACGCGTTGGACAGACAGATAGCATTGGAAGCATGGGTGGCCTGGGCCTCTTAGACGTGGACGTGCCTCTATCGAAGGATTCGCGCTCCTCGTTCCTCACTACCTCAACGTGCTGCTCGGGCGTGAGCAGCGGCGGCATGGACACGACCCTGCTGGACTCGGAGATGCTCAGCACCACGCGCCTCAGCAGCCTGTACGGCGGCGCCGACCGCTCGGGCCAGCGACTCACGATTCTAGAGGAGGACTTCGAGACCGACGGCGCCGCGCACTCGCAGAAACAGATCCAGAAGAAGCTCTTTGAGCTGCACCGCGTGCGCGTGCTCAAGCAGGTGCCGCTGCCGGACTGGATGAAGATTTTCGTTCCGCGCGTCGTGCGGCTGCAGACCGGAACGGTGCCCTACATGGAGTACGCGCGCTCGGACAAGGGCGAAGTGCGTCAACGCCAGATGATCAGCGTCTGGACGCGCGTGGACCGCCTGCCCAAGAACAAACTGTCCATCGACTTCCGCATGCCGGCCGACGGTGAGCGCTCGGCGCCCGAGCCCAGCTCGGTGGTGTTCAAGGGCACGAACGATAAGGTGTCGCACGACAAGTGGATTCTCAAGTTCGAGACCAAGAGCGAGCGTGACCTGTGGGCCAAACTCGCGCAGGACGCCATCGATCTGCTCGGTTGGATCGCCAAGTTTACACTGGGAGGCGTGATCATGGAGACGGAGAATTCGTCGGTCGTCGAGTGCTCCACATGGATGGACCGCGGCCGCCCATCCTACGTGATGAAGTCGATGGAAGCTTCATCCACAAAACAGAGTCACTCAGCTCGCAACGAGATCGAGATTCAGCGCATGCTGACCAACTACTCAAGCCACCCGAACATTGTCGCTCTGTACGACTCTTTCCGTCAGAAAGAGAAGGCGTACTTGGTCATGGAGAACTGCGTCGGCGGTGACCTATTCGACTACATCAGCCAGAACGGCGGCATGGACGAGCACGAAGCCAAGACGCTGTTCCGCCACATCGCCAGTGCCGTCGGTCACTGCCACGAGCACGGCGTCGTGCATCTGGACATCAAGCCCGAGAATCTGTTCTTTAAGGTGTCGGCCTTGCAGCTCGAGACTGTCAAGCTGGGCGACTTCGGCTCGGCCCTGGAACTGGACAACAACACGGCCAAGAAGGCCATCAGCTGCACGGTTGGGTACGCCGCGCCTGAGGTGCTGCAGAACGGCAAAATTTCCTTTGCCGCGGACGTGTTCAGTGCGGGAGCCGTACTGTACACGATTCTATGTGGGTACTCCCCGTTCAGCGCTCCGTCGGAAGATGAGATGCTGGAGCGAACCCTCTCGGGTGACATCGTCTTCGACGAGCTCGAGTGGTGGCGGGTCAGCAAGGAGGCCAAGGAGCTCGTGAAGCAGATGATGCACCCGGACGCCATGCAACGCCCGAACATGGAGGGGGTGCTCGAGCATTCCTGGTTCTCTAAATGGTAGTTGTGTAGGAAACGGTTAACTATTTAAGTGCGCGTGGCGCCATTATCAATCATTACTCAACCTTGAAGTGTTCATCCATCATAGCGTCCTCTACGCAGCGAGTGGCACAGCTACCAGTGTTCCGCCGCTGGAGCCCGTCGTCGTTGTACGTGGAGCACAAAATTCGGCGCTGCCAATGCTTTGGATTTGCTGGGCACCGCATCAATTCGCGGTGGCAGCTTTCAATTGGCCTGCACCCACCTGAGCCCGAGGGATTTCCAAAAGACAGTAGATATGTACTGAATTGTCCCATCAGGCAAATTAATTACTATCGTGTGGGCGCTTCCTCAGTACATTAATGCGCTTGTTTGGTAAGTTCGCAGGCAGGACTAACCAGCAGTACCTTGCTAAGTGCGCATCAGTTTTGCGTGCAAGGCAACATCCAGAGGCACGCGGGGCGTTTCCTTGGAAAGCAGTAAAGTAAGTGAAGGCGCCTCGCGTTCCACTTGTGTTTGAAAAGCTGCTGTCATTGCTATTTAAAAAGATTGAGTGCATCGAGTAGCTACACGATCGCATGAAGCTGGTTTTTCGTTATTTTTGG
>KV724371.1:373-14439 GCA_000500205.2 Phytophthora lateralis | reverse complement strand
AGTGAAGATCCCCACACTCCTGGCGCAGTCGGGTCAAGTCCCCACGAAGGAGGGAAGAGACCCCGGCTTGCCCGACTGAGCGGCAGCCTGCCCACCGAGGCCGAGACCCAGTGCGATCTCCAGAGTGTACACTCGATCACGGAGATCATGGATCTCCTGCTGCTGAAGCAGCACGGAATGATCAAGAGGTCGCGCCGACGATCTCGGAGCCTCATGTTGTGGGGGAGTCTCGTACTCGAAGTCGAGCGAGACCTCCTCCGGCTCTCCTCGACCGTAATGGGGAAACCCACTACCACGTGGAGCGCGTGCTCCGTGAGCGGCACCGCATGGGAAGCACCAGCTCTTGGTGAAGTGGCGAGGGTACCCTTCGTCACAGAACTCATGGGAGCCGACCGAACGGCTCCAAGCTGACTGCCCGAAGGCTGTCGCGATCTGGGAACAGAATCGGCGACAGCTTCGTAAGTAATCCGCGGCTTCGTAGCCGACGGACGAGGTACGGTGACCGACGCATGAACCCCATACCAGCGCTCCCCATGAGTGCCGGACTGAGCTCCACGCTTCAGTCCTTCTATCTCGGAGTATAGCTGCCGCTTACTCACGAGATGGGCGAACCGAATCCAGAGGTCGAGCTGATCGAGAACGCGATACAGCAAGCGATCCTCCTTGAGCTCAATGAGCTCCTGGGCGGAATACCCGAGAAGGGCAACCAACCGCCTGAACAGGTCCTCCGCTTGGACAACGGTGCAGGTGGTCTCGGGTTGGACCCAAGGGTAACCCCACACCGGGTGCAGACCACCCTTGTTCTCACCCTTCTTGCGAAGGCTGGCATCGAGCGGCCTCAATGTTCTCGGAGAGCAGGTTCGCCTTTCGAACCAAGGCGCGTTCGTAGGCGCCTCGAGAAGCGGGGCCTCAGATGAGGCCACGAGGGGCGCTGAGCCTATCAACGAACAACGGAGAGCCCGTGCTCTGATCAGGCGGGAAATAGCCCCTGGGGTGCTTGGGCTTCTCATCGCCCTGAGCTGCCCCACCAGGCGCTGGCTGTGGCGCTGGTGGCATGATGAGTTGGTGCATCCGGACCTCCTGGAGGCACACTTGCTGCTCGTCAAGCGCATTGGTGACCTCCTCGGGGACGTGGCCCAGCCTCTCCTCCTCCGAGTTTGACTCAGAGGAGTCAAACAGACTCTTGTAGTCAGCCAAGGCTACTTCACTGGTCTTGCGAGGAGACCGAGAAGCCATACGCTTCTTTGAGCCGGCCTTTATGGCCTTGGCATCACGGGCTCGCTGGAGGCCCTCGCTGAGCGACAAACGCGTGGCTGACAACGCTGTCTTGGCGTCGCCGCCCATCTGCTCGGTCGCGGAGGCGTTGTTCGTAGACACGGCACCCGCAGGAGACTTGGGCTTGTTGTCCTCGTCTCCGCCAGAGTCCCCGTGGACAGAGGACTCATCCTCAGACGCGCCCTTGTGGCTTGGCGCGTCTCCTTCATCATGCGAGCCCACTCCAGGAGATGAGAGGTGCTCAAGGTCGGCCAGCGACCCGGGGCTTCGGTCCCGATGCACAAACCGAGGGTTTGGACGATCGTCCGGCGGCACATCGGGCGAGCGAGCGCTCGCAGACGCGGACGCGCCGCCAGACGAATCAATCGCCTCTGGAGCCGCATCTACGACTTCGTCAAATGCGGAGGCCTCGCTGCGAGGCTTGACCGACTTCGACTTCGCCATTGTAGCCTTAGTCTTGGACGCTTTCGCGTCGCGAGGTGTCTTCGTCTGAGGCATCTTGCCAGGGCCGACGTGGAGGCCAGGGAGCACGTTTGGGAATGCCCCAGTGCTCCGGGAGAGCGGCGAGCTCGAGCGGAAAGGCTCGGCCGCTTGTCGATGGTTTTCGACTGAGCGGGGAATATGAGGAAAATTCCCCCTTCCTCACTCTGATTGGTCAACAAGTCGACTCTAAGTGGGGGAGGATGTAACGGGGTTACATGAAGAGTGCCCGTCACTCTTCAGAGTTGGGTACATGGTGTGCCCAACGCCACTGACAAGTGGTTGATGGCTCACAGCCATCCATGCATAAATATATAGGTTAAACTATAGGTGACTTAGAAATTGTATTGCAGGCCAATTTAAGGTTCACCCATAAATATATTCAGTCTTAAATCTATGTTGCTCAAGTCAACCGTTCCCCCAGACCGGGAACTAGTGAACTGCCGTTCACTTGGAGTTTGTATACTCCTAGCACTTCCTCAGCGCAAGGTGCTGTGTGACTCCCGTCACATTCTCCTTCTCCAACTTCGCAGCTTGTCTTGTTGCAGCGCGCTCCACCTTCTGTATTTCCGCTTCAGCTATTGCAGCTGTTTTAACCTCCTCAGTAGCATCCAGCATATCGTAGTCAAGAAACTCACCATCTACCTCCCCGGCTCCCTCCTGGCGAGGCCGAGCTCATCGTTGACCTCCGCAACGAGGTCGCTGAGCTTAAGGCCAAGCCCAGCGACACCGAGCATCGGCTTCTGGCCGAGACTCAGGAGCGGGAGAAGTTCGAGACTTTCAGCGCCCATGCGTCGAGTGTAGACAACAGGGCTCGGGAGACGCTGGACGATCTCCGCCGAGACCATGATGAGGCCATGCAGCACCTCCGACAAGCAAATTGGGCTATTGCCCACCACGACAGCGTTGTGGCAGCGTGGGCTGCCCGCGCGAAGGCCGCCGAGGCCTCGTTGACGTCGGCTCAGAGGATTATTCGCCAAGACGGAGAGCTCTTCAAGGACGGCTTCGCCGCGTATACTGAACAAGTGGCCAAGCGTCGGTCGGAACTCGCCGCGTCCGACAAGGCTTCAGCAGGCTCGGCTCCACCCCAAGTGCAGGTTTTGGAGGCTCAGATCGCGAGCTATAGCCGGCCAACTCCATCTTGCGCCGGCATTCGGCCCTGAATGGCCTCGACGTCGACACACTGGTGCTTGCCTCCGCTGGTAAGTATTGCATGTTTCATTGCCCGGCAGCATCACCACTTCTCATGTCCTCTCGCTGTCCTCGTTCCGGTATCACCGCCCACTACGTCGACTGGGAGCTGTTCGGGATGTCACCACCGAGCGACACCTCGAAGCGCAACCGGAGCGCATCCTCCGAGAGTTCGGAGGGTAGCGACCTAGATGTGCCGGGCTCGGACGAGGAGTCCAAGCCTCCGGCCAAGACCCCGGTAGCTGCTGTGGGCGACTCCGAGGACTCGGATAACGTGCCGCTCGCCCCGACGGTATCTCAGCGTCGGCGGACCCGGAGCAAGCGTCTTCGGTAGCAAACTACGCCTGCTACACCTCCTCAGGGGTCCCTGAGGTCGGCTCTACCTGCTACCAAGCGGTTGGGTCGTCCATCGCTCGACTTGAGGGGTCGGACTCAAGGTCGCGCCTCTGGCTCTTCTGCTGGCACTCCGTCAGCACCCAGGGCGTCTGATCTGTCGTTACCGAGCTCTCCGGCCGGATCGCCCCATCCTTCTCCGGCTCTTGCGTCGCCACCGCGCCCTCCGGTTGGATCGCCGCCTGGTTCTCCTGCGCATACGCCTGCCCCTGAGACCTCGGTGCCTCAGACTCCGGCCAAAGTAGTTGACTTGTCGGGGAATGAGGTCGACGCCGAAGCTCCGGCTGCTGCGGTTTCTGCGTACGGGCCATTCTCGTCGACGTTAATCTCGTCACCTCGTCGGGACGGTCGCCCGTCTCGTAGCGCCTCAGGGATCGCCTCCTTGCGTTCCAAGAGAGAGTTGGAGACCTTGGCGGCTTCGGCCGACTTCATCATTGGTTCAAGTCAGTCGTCCGATGATTCCTCAACCTCGGTGCCGTCTGTTACTCCGGCGACCTCTAAGTCCTCGGTCGCTCGTGCATTGTCGGCGCCAACCTCGGTCACACCGGCCTCAACCCCCTCCGTATCGACGGTAATGACGCTGGCCACTCCGGACTTGCCGGTGACTTTGGTTGCCCCGATGTCGCCGTCGTCACCCGTTTTGTCGGCTTCGTCGGTGGTGACGCCGGCTTCAAGTGCACAAGCTGCGCCGGTCGTACCCTCGGTCGCATCCGCTTCAGCTCCGTCGACACTTACTGGCTCGACTACGGGTGGCACCGATGCTTCGGCGGCTCCTGTTAGCCATGCGCGTGGACGCATTGCTTGAGCTCGGTCGGCGGTTCGGCGATCCCACACCGAGGTGACTGCTGCGCTGTCCACTGTCCCTCGACCCGAGCACGTTTACTCCGGCCGTGCCAACTACCCCGGGCACGGCCTCCTAGCGGCTCGCGATGATGGCGGGTCCGTACTTGACGCCTGGATTCACGGCACCGGGCGCGCAAGAAGCCTGGTGTCAGATCCAGAATTCTGGTCTGACTCCGCCCATCGCCAAGGGCGTCAAGTCCCCATGCTCGGTGGCTGGGATCCAGGCGATGGCAGACTGGACCAATCCGGCCCACCCGTGGCAGCAAGTGCGTCAGAGAATGCCTGAGACGCCCTGCTGCTTCGGTTTGGATCAGCATCCACCCGGCACCAAGATTTCCAGTCGTGCTACCGGTTTGGCTCGCACGATCAAGATGTGGCGCCAATTCCAAGGCATTTCTACCGACAAGACGGAGAAAGCAGACCTCGGTCTCGCGCTATGGGAACGGCGCCACTGGATCCAAGTCGCCACAATAGAAGCCTTCCTTCGGAGCCTGGCCCAGAGGCTTGGAGCGGGTGATCCCTCGGTCGTTCTTCTCTGGGCAGCCTGGGTTGAGGGCAACAAGGCTCGTAACCTCCGTGCTGACCGCTTGCGTCAGCAGATGTTGTATCGCTGCTGGGAATGGTACATCAAGCGCTCCGGCAAATCTCGTGAGTCCCCGACCGAGTTTCTGTCGGAGACCACCTATCTCCAATACTCGTTCGAAGTGATTGAGTGGGCTCCGACTTCAGAGGACTGGGTTTGCGAGCTCTCGAGGTTGGATGCACGGCAGCTTTGGCTTGACTGTTGGGTGGATGCGCCTTCAAGCAATCCTTTTAACAGCACCTTTGCACCGTGCAACCCGCCGGTCCCCTTGTTCGTGCCCCGTGGCATGGCTCAAGCGGAGGTGGTGTCTGGTTTGATGGTTGATCAATCCTTGCCGTCGGCCTTGGTCATACCCCCATGGGTCGCGCAGATCTAGGGCGGGGTTTCCCAAGGGTCAGCCGACCAAGAGGAGAAAAACGAGGACATGGCAGAGGCTTCCTCGCCCCCTGCTTCTGCTCCAGCTGCTGGTGGTGGTGGTGGGTCTACGGCCTCCGACCAAGCGTCCAACCTGAACGTCCTGGCCAACATTGTTTCAACCGCGGAGATCTAATCCTCTGTCCGGTGTTTCCTGCTTCTTCGCCCATTTCTCTAGCTGTCTTGGCACCGTCCGAAGTTCGTAGTCCATTGTAGTGACAGTTCGAGTAATTCCAATTAATTAAAATCCATTCGAGAATCGTTCACTTCACATGTAAATATGCAAATTCGATGCGGTAGTAGTCTTCATCTGATACTGAGGGTTGCATAAACCTCGCAGGCAGTTCACTTCGTCGATCCGGCACGCGGGTGCGGAGCCTCGTCGAGAGGCTTGGCAGTTCTCAAGTGTCGGTAACATTCAACTTCGATACAGTAGTAACTTTCGTCTGACACTACGGGCTGTATCGACCTCGTAGGCAGTTCAATCTTCGGTTGCACTCCAAACTAGTCCTCGTCAGCGACTTGGACCATCTGCAACTGTCGTTCGCTGCGCTGGGTTCGCAAGTAATCAGAGATCAATCCACCGCACGACAGATTTGATGCCGGTTCCCATGTAGGTTCATCATATCCGACCCAATTCACCTTGAATTCGTTTGTACTCGTCATTAGTAACGAGCGGTCGTCGAGGATGGACTCCACTTCGTATTCGCCAGCCACTCGGTCTGTCTCCCAGCTATCTTCTGGTAGCAACTCCTCGTCAAAATCGACCCTCGAACCCTCGGTCACTTCAGGCGCCAACCGACGCTTCGGTCGGTCTCCGAACTCGTTCACAGCTTTAAGCCACGACACATGTACCACCGGGTAGAACCGGTAGCCGCTCCTGTTTGGCAATTCCAGCTTGTAAGCAAACTCTTCGACCTTTCTCTTGACCCGGAATGGCTCATGCCATCGGTGAGCTAGTTTCTTGGTCAAACCCAACTTGACACGTTCCATGTAGAGCCATACTCTGCTCCCGGGCTTGAATAGAGACTTCGGTTCTTCGGCAGCGGCTTCGGGTACTGCCCCAGCTTCTGCCTGCACTTCGCCAGAGGCTCCATCCCTGTCCACTTCCAGTGGCGCCCTACTCTCGTCAATGCTCGGTGTTACTCCTTCGTCGCCAACGTTCGGTGTGGCTTCGCTCTGACCACTGTTCGGCGTAATGCTCTGTAGTGCTGCTGTCTCGCGTCGCGTTAGTGACTCGTTGTGTTCGCGTGCCCTTCGAGCCTTCTTAACTCTCTGGTACTCCATTGCCATTTCCCACGCGATTTCATGCTGTCGATTCACTTCTCGGCGCCATGCCAATGCATCAGTTTGACTTCTAGACCCTCGTTTGAGCGACGACGACATTGCTCGCAGCGTGGACCGACCATCCCACCCGTGAACGAGGTAAAACGGGGCGTCCTTTCGAGTACTGTCGCGAGCGTTTTTGATGGCGAATATCAGTCGCTCTGCAATCTCGTCCCAGTCTTGCTGCAACGGGTCTTCGGCGTACACCCGCATCGATTGCATGACTGTCTTCACTGACCGTTCCTGCTGTCCGTTAGCCTGCGGCCGATAACTCAGCGTCGCCCGAGACTGCATCACCTTGGCGAAGGCTTGGAAAACTTCGCTCATGAACCGAGCATCTCGGTGATGTCGGATCAGCGTGGGCGCTCCGAACCTTCGGTATACACACTCCTCAAAACCTTGAGCAACTTTCAGAGCAGTGGTGTCTGACATAGCTTTCCCCGTGACGAGTCCCGTGAACGAACACTGGAACAACAACAGCGCAGTATTTCCTCGACGAGACCTCGGTAGTGGGATCGATCGGTCGGCTTCTGGCTCGTTTTGGGCCTCGGTGGCTACCTCGTTCGCTTCATCTCGTCGCGTTGTGTCACCCGAGCCTAGTACCGAGGTCTCATCCGCAAAGTGGACGTGCTTCTTCATTGCTCATGCTTGTTGTCGAGTCGTGGCGGTTATGTAATCCGGCACATCCCTCACAAAATCGAAGAAAACTTTGTTGCGAGGTGTCTCCAGTGTCACTTGAGATCGGGCAAAGCTGACTGCTAGTTTCTCTTCAGTCGTGGCTTCAGCAGAGGCCTCCGGCGAAGGTTCGTAGATGACCTCGCTGATTCGGTTGAGTTCGACTAGTTCCGATTTTCTAGTCTCGGTCGACACCACGCTGGACTCCTTGCTGGTGAGAGCCTCGCTCGCCAAAGAGTCGGCTGCAGCGTTAAACTCTCGGACTACGTGTAGGTATTTCTCCGACCGAAGCTTAGCCGTGCGTTCCCGGTGGTGATTTAGCTGGGCCATGAGAGTCTCCTTCCGACACGCCATCACCCCTAGGGACTGCTGGATCGCGAGTCTCGAGTCCCCCACGACGATTAAATCCTCGGCTCCATGTTCAAGCGCAGCCAAGATGCCGTTGTTCATCCCGGCGTACTCTTCGAGGTTTACCGTGGTGGCCTCGAGATAAACACTCGCAGCCGTCACTACAGTCCATTCCGGTAATTTCCATAAAATCCATGAGCAACTACTGTACCCACCATTCTTCTAGGTCTTGGCCGATCCGTAAAAAAACACCACGAGACCGTCGTGAGACCTCGGTAGGCAGACATACAGCAAGTGTGGATCCATTCGAGCAGTCGGTGACCCTTTTGTTGGCGGCGTCACTAGGGATAACGAGTTTTCTAGCTCAACGAAGCTGGTAAGACCGGCCTGGAGGAGTTGAGCAAACGCGCAATCGCGTTCCTTGACTCGGTTGACCTTCCGGTGCCACGGGGACAGCGGTACAGCGAAATGGGTCGCCCGACCGAACAGTGTCTTAGACTTATGCACCCATTCCAGCGTCGAGAAACGCGTGTAGACGTGGATGGTCCGACCAACCAGCAGAGTGTAGCATACCTTCAGCAATAGTAACAGAGCAAGCACTTCCTTCTCGGCCGGGTGGTAATTCATGTAAGCGTCTTTGAGGACGCGGCCACAGAAGTGTACCGGGTGCAACTTGTCATCATGGTACTGCATCAAAGTGGAGCTCAAGGCCCACTCATTTGCCAATAGCGTGACATGTACATCCTTGCCTCGGTCGAAGTGCCGTAAGATCGGCGCGTCCGCAACCTTCTGTTGGAGCACCGCAAAGCTTCGTTGGGCCACCGAGAGGTTCCCACCCGGTGTGAAGTCCTCGTCCTTCATCTGATACAAAGCAGCTCCGTAGACTGCGAAGTCCTGGATAATCCGACTATAGTAATTCAGTGCAACGAGGAACGACTGCATCGCTTTCTTCGACGACGGAAACGGTAGCTTTGTCACGGCCTTCAATTTCATCGAGTCGGCTCGTATACCTTCAGCCGAGACTTCGTGCGACAGGAAATCCACCCGCGCTTGGACGAAGATGCCCTTCGTAAAGCTCACACTAATTCGACACTCAGCAAACCGCGGAAGCAGTCGGTCTAACGTCTCCAGACAAGAGTCGAAAGTCTCTGAGCCAAAGCAGATGTCATCAACGAACGACCGCCGACCGAACACCGGCACTAACGAGGATTCATCCAGTTCCCCGGTGGAGAACATGTCTGCAATAGGGCTGTTCACCAGCTGGTTTACAGCGTCCAACGGGAACGAGGATTCTCGATCAGCATCTAACTTAGTCGAAAAGGTCGTTGATGCTTCGGTTAATCGCTATGAGGCGTCGGCCACCCCTGTCCTCGTCGCTTCTGCTTCCGCTTCAGCTGCTCGCATAAGCTCCGAGAAGTGTGACCAACCACCCTTCGGTTGAGCGAACCTCCACAGAGCGTTGTCGATCATACGTTGATAAATCATCGGGGCGTTCTTCAAGCCGAATGGCATGCGTAGCCACTCAAAGTGGCCAAGCGCGCAGATAATGACCGCGATTTTTCGGGCTCTCATCGTCATTATAATGACCCAGAACCCACTAGCTGCGTCTAGGGAGCAGAATCATAGGTAGACTTCCAAGTCTGTCAACAAGTCGTCAACCAACGGCATGACATATTCCATAATCGCCGGCACCGCATTGACCATCTTGTAGTCGATGCACAGACGAATGTCGACACCATTCTTCTTCATCACAATCACAACAGGCGACGCCCAAGGTCTATCCAGAAAAGCTTCCGCAGGTGTCGCAGCGGTGTTCGCCGAGCCCTCTGTTTGATGGGTGGATGACCCTGCATATCAATATCATACACCACACCGTAGGCTGCTGGTGGTAAGGCATTCCCACTCGAGATCATTATCGCCTCGTGTCGCTTCAACATATCAACGAGGTCTTGCTGTTGACTGGCCGCTGCGCTCAGGTTCGTAACATTCGAGCCTGAGTAGTCGAGGACCGTCGCCCAGGCTTCGGTCAGGTCTGGTAGAAACGCCAATTCATTGGCGTAGTCTGTCAGCTCAATATCGTTTGCCACATGCTCGGATGTGTCGGCGTCGACATCATTGTCCTCTGAAGCACATCCTGTGGTAACGTCAGCCATCGCTACCACGAACGCTGTTTCCAATCGAGCCTCCGAAGATTCGCCGAGGGTTGCCCTCGATTCCTCACTTCTCGGGCGACCACTGTCACCCCCGTCAGAGCCCCCCTGACGTCACAGAGTCAGTACCCTCGGCGGATGAATCGTCGATGGCAACCTCATCCGAGGGTCGCAGTGCGACCGTTATGGACGGTCGGTCGTATCTTGTCGACTCTTCGGTGGTGTCACCAGCGCACGTCCATTGGTCTGCACCTTGCTTTCCCGAGTCATCGGTCGGCCGAGGCAGTATGCCGCGAGGTCTCGTCGTTCCGCTGCTGCTGGTCGGCTGGCCAGCTATCGTTCATAGATCTCGCATTCACGCTTAAACAGAGTCTCATCCCGACACTCTTCATACGCCAAAACTTGCCATTCCTCGTACTTGGCCGAGCGCAGTCTAGCATACCCATGCCCTTGCGGGAGGTCGCCTTGTTACACCCAGAGTAGTACTGGTTCGTGTTTCGCGCAATGTGCAACCTTCGGTGACACGTTAGTCAGCCGAACCATCGTCGGCTGCCCCCGTCGAGACCTCGTTACGGTTGGCACCAAGTTCCCCACCCGACGGAACCACACGCCATGGGTGCTCAGAGGTGGTTATCGCCGATGCAGTTTGAAGTCATGCCATTCCCGTCCAGGGACTGACAAATCTTCGGTCGGACCTCCGACCAATTGAATACTATACGGCTCAGAATCTTCAGCACTCTGAGACTTCACCAACGGCACCATCAGTTCATCTGGCAGCCTTGCCGTGCCATGGTACAGATCTAACCGAACGCCGGCTGGAATCATGAAGTCCGTTCCTAGGCCACATCAACTCCCGTGCTGTGGTCCATAATCCACAGTTCGAATTCGCACACCCGTTACCAACCGAGGGTGATCTTAATGAGCGCTCGTCGCCGCGTTTCCATCACCCCAGAGTTGATGCCTCGGAGGCTCCGACCATGGTTTGGGACCTCGTGTACACGCAGTCGCTTTGCATACGACGCGGAGATGACGCTAACATTCGCTCCGGTATCCAGCAGAATCCTCGTTCGCGAGTCATTCACCTCTCCATTAACCATTGCTCGCAGCCGCTTCCTCCTGTAGTAGCGCTGGGACGACCCCCCCCATTCTCTCGCCAGACAACAGCTTTATCGTCTGGCCGAGGTCTCGGGGACGTTGTCTGGTCACGGCCATACTCATGATAGAGGCTTCGGTCACCACTGCTTCAGCTTTGTGCACACATTTCACATTCACTTCGCTCTCACCGAGGCTTGCGCCTCTCTCCTCTTCATTTTCCGTCGTTTTCACACAATCCATATTCAAGTCATCAGGCCGTTTGCACGAATCCGCGAATGCGAACAAATAGTCCGCATCCAGCGCAGGTTCGGCTAACTGTGGCAGCCCGATTGGGACCAAACCAGTTTCAGTGGGTGGGATGCCTAGTTTAAATGACTACCGTAGATGAGTTCTTGCAACTCTGGCGAAAGGTTCTTCTTCTGGGCCTTTGCTCGGAGGAGGTTTGCGAGCTCTTGGAATGCTTCGCACTTCCCAGCATCGTGGACCTGCTTCACATCTTGCACCTCTTGAAACAGTAGTGCGCCGAGTGTGTAAGGCCACCACAGGCAGCGCACGGCCCATACTGGCGTCGGCCGTCACGTCCGCCTTGGCCTCCATTGTCTTGGTCATGTGGGTATTGGCCATTGCTACCCCTTGGTCGACGATTGTCGGCACAAGCGAACGTTCCTTCAGCGGCGGTACGACGTTCGGTGTCGTTCCCGGTCGCTATGTGGCCCTTCTCGTCGGTCGGCGCGTAGCCGTCATCAGAGTACTCGTCAGAGTAACGGTCATCATCGCCAGAGTAAGACTCCGAGCTATACTCCACGATGCCATCGTATCCACTACTCTGTGTCTCAGAGTATCCTCCTCGTGAGTCGGCTGTCCCTTTCACGTTCAATGCGGCAACCATGTCAGTCAACGCATCTGCGAGTATGACCCTCGGCTGGTACTGTCGCTCGTTCCGACCGTCTCGGCGTCGGTTCTCATATCGGTGTCGATCATCTCAGCGCCGGTTGTCATCTCGATCGCGACGGTAAGCGTTCCAGGGATCCTCCGAGCGCCCACCATCACGCCGCCGCCCATCATCTTGACCTCGAGAACGTCGGACCGAGGACTCGCGTCCCGTTTTCCGTTCGCGGCGTCGAAGAATGTCGTTGATCATGTCTTCCAGGTCGTGGATATTCTTCACCCGGACCTGGCATAGACGCTCTTCTAAGCCTCGGTCCTCACACAAATCGAGGAAGTGCTCGACGTGGTCCTTGGCATCACGGCCACCATGTTCAAACTGAACCCCAGCGTTGCGAGCATAACCGTTGAGCCGGTTGAGGTAGTCGCACAGATGCCCCATCTCCTCTCGCTTCACCGAGTAGTACCGAGCCTTCGTAGACTGGTTGACGCGGGAGCAGTAGTACTTGATGAACCCATCGCTCAACAACTTCCACGTCCGTCTCGTTTTGCGCGGGAGCTGTCGGTACCAATGCAGAGCTCCATCCTGAAGGCTCAGCTCGAACGCTATACACCACTCGTTGGGCGGCGTGTGCGTTCCCTTCATTTCGTAGATGAAGGTTCGGATCCATTGCATGGATTTCTCGCTCTTGTCTCGGAGACCGAGGTATCGCTTGATATTACCGAGCGGAAGATGAGTGGAAATTTCGAGCCTCGGGGCCGAGCCCTCGTTTTCCATAGAGCTCAGCTCAAGCATTTGACGGGCCCACTCTCCCGTCAGGTCGCCTCCGAGGTTATCAGCGTCGAACGAGCCCTCGTCCGACGAGTCGTCGCGTAAATCGTAGCGTCGGCTAGGCGTCCGGCCGGCACTTCGCCCTGCCGTCGGCGCGGTGCGGGCACCCTTGGTATCCCTCGCCAGTTGTTCCATACGGGTCGCCGACCTAGGCGTAACCATGTGCGAGTCTTGGAAGTACGCCGAGGCCGTGCCTTTCGCCGAAAACACGCCAGCCTCGGTCAACCTTTCAGGTTGTCGTCCAGGGGTCGTTGGCAACTGAATTCTGGACGGATCAACCCGGTCCGACGCTCGAGAGGTCCGCCACCCCGAAGGCCAACCGAAGCTTTCGCTTCCAATTGCGGACTGCCGCGGCGGCGTCTTCGGGTGTTCAGATGTGTAAGTCGGCCTCAGTCGGGAGTGCTTGCGGTTGACACCCCATGGCTCTGAAGAGGTGCACCGTATCCTCGGCCAGCTCCAAGACTCGACAGGGACGGTCAATTCGCCGCCGAGCTCCATCCAGACAGCTTGGCGGACCATCTTTGGTGCGAAGGACTGCATCCAGCTGCTCTTTGTCGTCATCACCTCCCGGCATCGACCTAGAATCCTGTTGGCAGTTGGGGTGTCTCCGTTGATGGGAGGTTGACTGCCATTAGGTCGAGGATTCGCATCCTCGGCCATCGTCAACGATCGTAGATCGTCGAGTCCATCGTTGTTGGCTCCGTGAGCTGGTTCAGGACCATCGACTTCATCAAACTCTTCGGTGAGGTTTCGCGCGAGCGACCTCTATATATTATAGTGGAACCGAGGTTTCCAGATATATTTTACTACCCGCCGAGGTTTTACCTCGGCAAACCCGTATTAGGCTTGACCGCCGGTACCCTTCCTTCTGGGGGACTGCGGGGGTTCGCGCGAAAGCGCAATATTGCATTCTAGCCCTCGCTCGTGGTTAATGGTGCAGGTTAGATGGAAGACGACACTTCACGTCTCTTCCAACACTCGGCCACTCTAATCTCTTGGACTGGCCAGCAACAAACCCTCGGTTCAATTTACATTGAGCTCGCTGACAGGCATCCCACGGAGCCGAGCGTATCCAGACCCTAAAACAAGCTAATTAGACTTACCGAAGACGGACTTGACCCTTGGTGACTTGTGGGGAAGACGGCTGATTTATTTCTGTTTATCTATGGCTTTGAGAGCCTCTGTAGGTCATCATATAGCTAGTCATATATCTATATACAAATATCAAGTGTGAACAGATCTCTGTAGGAGATCGTATGGCCGGCTCAATAAGGTCGAGGGTACGACACCCAAATGGGTACAGAACGAGGTTTTAACCTCGACCGGGATTTTATTATACCCAGCCGAGTCCTCGATCACCATCATTCCTGTAACGGGGTTACACGTACCCGTTAGTGTATGGTACACGAATAGTGTGTTTCACACAAATGGTGTGCACACACAAATTGGTGTGTGTACACGAGACTTAGGTTGGTGGCCTCACAGCCAGCCGTCATGCATATTACTAGGCTCTACTATGCTAGATAGTGAGTGTTATACATTTACCCCACAGGCGGCCTTGCCGCGAATAACGATA
>KV724367.1:721-17221 GCA_000500205.2 Phytophthora lateralis | reverse complement strand
TAAACCTAAATAAAGGGACTAAACGATAGCTTTGGTCTAAAATGAGAACTGAATTGATTGTTAACTGGGTTTCCTCCTAAAACAGATGTCTATAATGAGGGGATCTGCTACCGGATGGCTGGCAGAGTCCCTATCTAATGAACGACTCTTATTGGTAGAAATATGATTCTTTCTAACGGTAATATCTCTTTGGATATGAATGTGGACCACTCTGTGGAGTGGTCAACCTGAATGTAGCCATTAGTGCATGTTGCACTAAGGTAGGAGGTGAGCCGACTGTGTAGCCCCGCTACAATACCCGCACTGCCGCGACGCAGAGGTTGAATAAAAATGCACGTCGTGCAGCATGACGCTGGGGTGGAGCTGTTAGAGTTCTATTTTCCATATTTGTTGACTGCATGGTGCGGTATACAGGCAGATGCGCTCGTCGCACTGCATGCCAATTTCAGCCAGGATGGTGGTGTCACTTTGCCGCTCGAGTTTGACTGGAGTATTTTGAAGGATATAACAACTCTGTGTGAGTTTAATGGAGGACACGATACTACTATGAAATGCATACAGGCACTGCCGCGATGCGGAGGCCAAATGAAAATTCACATCGTGCAGCGTGGCGCACGGAGGTGCATAAATTTATGAGCGATGTTTATACGGACGCCAGAACGAAGCAGGGCGGTACCAGGTTGCCTTGTGAGGCTCACACTATCTTGCCATTATATGAAATACCCTTGAAACGCCAAGATACCAGGTTCGTGTGGATCGAAGGACGTTGTCCACGAGTCCATTTGGCTGCACGACAATTGCCGCCCGTGCAGTGGTGCCATTTCTCCACGCAAGTTGACTCGCACCTGAAGCGCTTTGCGATATATATCAACACTGCGTGATTTTAATGGAGGACACAAGGCTACTATGAGAAGCATACCCGCTGTTAGAGTTCTGTTTTCCATATTTGTTGGCTGCATGGTCCGATCGAAATCAAACGGGCCATCGATAGCTACATGGTCTGATCTAATTCAAACGGACCAATACAGTACACAGACACATGCGTGCCCTACGGGTGTGTACCCTTGGACTATAAGCAACATGTCTGCATATCACCAACCGCATATTGTCATCATGCATAATAGGAAGAGGCAGTCATTATTGAATTGAAGCCATGACTGGGAAACCTCGTGAGCCTCTTGAATCAGCAAAGTTGACCAAAACAATCGGTGAAGGCCGCTCCGAAGACTGGCATGCGATCGGTGGCCGTTCTTGCCACACAGCCAAACAACGGCAATGACGTCTTGAATCCAGGAACACTGACTCCATACGAACGTATGAAGAAGCTGGTTGCTGCGCGTGATGATCGTGCAGACACCGCCGTCGTCGACACCGTGGAAGGTATGCGTTGGTCGTGCACAATAGTGTCGATATGTAGAGGTCACTGACGACGCCTGTTGCTTCTATTAGGATTAAAAACCCGTCTGCGAGCACAGGGGCAAAATAGTCCTGGCGTGATTCGCATGAGATTCCTTTGGGTCTCGGATCACTCGTACAAGCAGTGGAAACTGGTCCAACTTCATCTTGTGGATGCTAACGCGCCCGGATGTGTCGAGGATCAACTGAAGGTACGTTTAAATACCAACTGTATTTGGCGCGTCTAATTCAACGTGCTTGGCAGGTGTTTCGGGACCGGTACGAAGCGAAGCGTCAGGACATTGACTCGATTTTGCTGACGGCAGCCGTCTGGGGTAACCCAAAGATTTAATGCACGAAGAAGAAGTTGTGTTGCATATTGCAGACCGATGGCGCTTTTTAACGTTGAACTAAATGTCAGAATTAGCATAATCGTATCTATTTAGAATGGGTCCATACTTGCGACCGTCTACACGACTCGACTCATTCCCCAAGTTGCGCCGTGAAAGACAGGTGAGCGTGCGATACCGCTGTGTGTGCAGGTGTGCCTCGTTTTATTCGTCTATTATTGCAATGCGCGCAGATGGCAAAACGACAAGGGTCAACGAACTAATCCAGCGGCAAGATGGAATTAATGCTGCAGCTTGTACGTCGTCACATGCCAGCCACGAAGGCCGAGTGGCTAGACGTGTGTGCAGTTTATAATGCACGCAAAGAACTTGGATGGAAGGTGCGGAGCGCGGTCAGTCTGAAGCGGAAGTTCCGTAGCATGTGCTTGACCTCGAAAGATACCGACACACAACTAGCAGACGCAACGCGATGCGTGCAGGCGGTGATGAAGCAGCAGCGTCTGAGAGCAATTTAGAGGCGCATCACCGAGATCGCCCCTGCAGCATTGCAAAGGGCTCCCTCGGAGTTGACAGATACTCGATCACATCGTAGAACCGAGAACAGCGGCTTCGAGTCGACCTGCAGGTAAGCAATCAACTGAAAATGTCCCGCAAATACCACCATGGCTACAGGAGCGCTGTGTACCTCACCCAGCAAGCGGAGGCATGGACGCTCAGCACCTGAAGAAAATTTTCCTGCAGCGCAAATCCGATCGACGAGCGGCCAGACGTCATCACAAAGAGATGCTGCAGTGTATGGCACTGCTGAAAGTTACGCTAGAGGGTTTGTTTGCTCGCTGGGACTAATAGCACTCTCTTCATATTGAATCGGATAAGTGGAACACGTGAAAATGCACGTCGTGTTGGCTGGAGCTGGGGTGGGGCTGTTAGCGTTCTGCTTTCCGTTTTTATTGGCTGCATGGTCCAATCGGAATCATACGATCGATGCAGTACATAGGCAGATGCGTTGCTCGCGCTGCATGACAATTGCCGCCCGGGTGGTGGTGCCACTTGGGCATGCGAATTTGCCGTGCATTTGGACGAGCAGTGCAATATTTATAGTATACAGGTAGTATACCGGTAGCAGCTACGCGCACGTTCAAGCAAACGTTTCAGTTGACGTTGAGTGGTCCAGATATATACTTTTGATCCAGCCTACTTCAACTACTTCAACTACTTCAACATTTCCAGCGCAGCTAAGCCCCACAACAAAACCATCTACAGTAGCTGCCTCTCATTTACTGATTCACGTTGGACGTCAACAAGCATGTCAGGGCGTGGCAAAACGGGTCCAAGCGCCATCGACAAGTCATTCGAGACGGCATCCAAGGTATCACTAGCGCTGCTTTACGTCGGCTAGCCCGGCGTGCTGGTGTGAAGCGGATCTCCGGTCTCGTGTACTATGAGACGCGAGCAGTGCTTCGCGTGTCCCTTACCAACCTAGTGCAAGATGCTGTGACGTACACAGAACATGAATACCGGAAGACCGTCACGGGCATGCACGTCCTGTACGCTCTCAAAAGCAAGGGAAGAACTCTATACGGCTTTTACTATTCAATCTAGCCAATCAATTCAGTCTTTCTTACGAACTGTGACTCCGCCGGGACTATCGTCCCGGGCTCGATAGTAGTGATGATGTGGCCCTTGAGTGTCGGTAGCTGGTGCCGGTATGCCGGCAGCGCGTCGACGTTGCTCAGTGTCGTGATCTTCGTCGTCTGGACCAATACTGACAAGACCACGAGTGGTGGCACAGTGGTGCAGTCTACGTTCCGGGTTCTAATGCCGCTATTGGAATTGTCGGCAAAGGTGATTTTGACGTACGGTAGCAAAGACACGGATGCATAAGTTACCTGTCTCTAGTTTAAGCATTTCGTGTCCCAGGTAGTGACAACGCGAAACAAAACTAACGACAGAATATCACTTCTTCTTTTACCTTGCTGAAAGCCCCGCTGCGAGCCAAGGGTCGTCAATACTCCACAACGAGCTAACATAGTTTTATAGAATATATTCGCGTTCATGTTCATTAAACGTTATTTATGGGAATAAGCTCGATGACAACACCCCATGCGCCTCCGCCCCAGTAGGTTTACCAACGATGCCAACCATCCAGAGTGAGTGGAATGGATTTATAAAAAATGTTCATAAATTGTCGAGCCACAATTTTTTCGGATAAAGAATTTCTACTAGCACTGGAGATGACGCCAGATGATGCTTCCAGTCCGAATTCGGCAATACATCGTGTTTTACGCGCACACTTGAAGTTTTCTCCTGCTACCAACACTTCAACTCTGGCATGGCGTGCTTTTCAGCAATGCAGTGGCCCGTCACTCTTATTGCAACTATCATCGTTGTGGTTGCTGTCTCCACAAGAGCCGGCTATGTGGAGCTCTACAAGGAAGCCAACTTCAAAACCAAGCTCCTGAGGGTCGACAATGTGCTGGTCGATGTCTGCTACAACTTCATTTGCGACAAGCTGGACAACACCATCACGTCCGCTCTTTGGCACGGCCTTCCTGAGAAGGGCAGTCTGTTTGAAGGTGGAGATGCCGTCATTTCGTTCATCACTGACAAAGATTGCTCAGGAGGAGAAGTACGACGCTGGACAATTAAAACGCAGAGCAGTACTGTGACCAATTTTCCCGCCAACTTCAAACTGGACGGTATCGGGAGTGCCATCTCGTCGTTCAAAGTGTGGAATACAGGGACCGACGGAGGTTTACTCAATATCTGTGCTGCGTCCGAGAGCATCGTTGTCTCGAACACGACCAAGAACGAGTTGGGTGAAGTGGTCGGCGTCAAGTTCAACGATACAGTTAATAATATGTGACACAGGCATTAGGCTAGCACAAGATACAGTGGATGTACTTGACAAATCAACTGCCTATCGAGTTGGTGTTATTTCGTGTTACCTGCCTGTTAATCACTGCATCGAGAAGTATCGCTTACTTAGTATACAGGGGGGTTGTTGGTTCACCTGTTAGATTGTACATGTATGCCAAGTGGTGAAGCTCAAACATGTATTGCAGTCTTTATATTTTTCTGAACCATAAGAAGATACCGTTTCATCTTGTATAGCTCCAGAAATTCGATTACATCTTTTTATAAGGATTTGGCGGTCTTACCACCAAATAACCCTTCATTCTGACTTGATGCATCATTGTACACATTGTGAAATGGCGCTCTAACTTGTTTCCAACCTGATTTCCTGGAGAGTGCAGACGCTTTCAAGTACGTAGGGTACTTCTACATGCAGAGTGGCACTAGTGAATTCACTAGCTCCAGAAACTGCATTTAATCTCGCTGGATTCTACGATACCAGCGTGATCCCAGGCGATAACACAGAGTATATATCAAGGAAAATAACTACGACCTCCAGTCGCCGATCCTCTGGTTGAACAAAGCGAGATCGATACTTCTCGTACTTTGGATTTTTCTCCGTTGGCAGCACCTCAAACAAACAACATGAGCAACACCTACTTCCGAATGACACCGCTCCAGCTTCAAGTCACTATTGTGACCATTGCGAACTTACTCCTCGCCGTCTACGCAGGATACGTGGACCTCTTTCGGGATGCAGACTACAAACACAAGCTTGCGAGACAAGATTACGTCGAAGTTGATTCCTGCTACACCTTTGCGTGCGAAAAGCTGGATGACACCATCACATCCGCTAAGTGGAGCGGCCTCTCCGAGACAACCTATCATGGCGAAGACGCCATGATCGCATTCTACACTGAAAGGGGCTGTCAAGGACACGATATCTGGTGGCGCATCAAGACGCAGAGCGACGACGATCTCTACTTTCCATCCAACTTTCGACTGGACGGTATCAACGACGCCATCTCTTCATTCATGATCTGGGATACGAAGAAAATATACGACAACTGGCTGATCTGCACCACCGAGTCCGGAATAGTGAACGGGACAGACGCAGCAAACAGCAGTACGCTTGGAAGTGACAGCACCGACAATTCGTTCCTCAACACTACTGTAGGATATCTGTGAGGCTCGATTACGAGCCAGTTCAACCTGTCAACAACGACTTCAGTGTTTACATTCTTCTCCTATCGACTATGTCTTGCTCACACGAACATGGCGATTGGAATTTTCGCAACACTCCGCTGACGCCACTTTTACAGAAGCATGCAGGTAGGACGGCAAAGAAGACATTCTAGTGTTTTTACAGTTTGTATGGAGTCTGATCCGACGTTCACACTGCAGCTAACAATAAGTGGGGGAAGATTGTGTTTAGAGTACCGCCTTATTGCAAGCAAAAGGTCATCACAATAATTGCGAATCAGGAGCAAACTGAGTTTTTCAGTTTATTACTGCAACCTTTTCAGTTATACTACGTAGTACTACGTAATAATATTTTAGAGCAATACCTAGTCGTACGCAATTGACCACTTCGACGGCATCAACCACCATGATTCAGCGTCTTCGCAGTGCGTAGTGGTTTCGTCAACGTTAATGAGGTATTTATCGTAGACAATCACCAATGCAATCTTGTCGTTTAGGCCATCCGTTGGAAACGCCTCTCCCCTAGTCCTGTAGGCGTAGAAGTTGCCTTGGCAGTTTTCCTTGGCAAAGAAAGTCGGAACTGGCGTGGCCCAAGGATTTCTCCGGACAACTACTCCAATCAGTCGACGAAACCACGTTTTTGAAGTCCTTGCACAGCAATTTGTAGCAGTCTGCACTTCAACCACGCTGATATCAAGCCAAGAGTTCTTGAAATTGGTGTTCCGATCGTGTGTTATCACTGCACCAGCGATTTCGCCGAGCAGCGAGAAAATAGCGCGATAAGTATATCCGCCTCATTGTTGGTTCGGTTGGGTGGGTATCCTGAAACATGTTTTCAGGGTGTTCAACGAGCAGAGCTTGCGTCATTCGAGGTGAACGGATAATCCGTGCAAAGTTTTACTGGCAGCAATGCACTACTTTGCCCACGACTTCCCATGTTTCTCATGATTGCACCAGCGTTGCTACAACATTCGGTTGATCTTTTTCTCCCAAACGTACGGGGAATCCAGAACATTTCACCCTTTTCTGACGCAGAAAACCAAAGTCTGCGGCCATTCGAGATTTGTCTGCATTGTGGCCCTTCAGTCTTTGCCTTACGTTCATCACCCTCCATATTGTCACGCAGCTAGCGATGACGCATATCCGTCACACCACAACGCAAGCTATGTAGTGTAATGGCTTTTGATCGGCTGACAATAATAGGTGACCACAAATGGTCTCTCGTACATCCAATTTTTGTAGCTGGATTCGTGAAGTGGTTGAATCTGCCCCTTGACTGAACGGCAACACGCAAGATATTCTTGCACATTGCTTGATCATCCTGCCCAGCATTATGCTGCCTGCAAGAGCTGCTTACGTGGATCTCTACCGAGACATCCTTTGCTGGGTAAAAGCATGACTCCTGTGTAGTGGATTTCATCACAGCGAATAAAATTCAGTCGTGGTACAAGGATATGTGCTCCATATTTTCTGACACATTTAACTTCTCGAGCTGAAAACACCCGCTTATACAGCAAGCAGGTTTAGCTCTGACACGAGCTCGTTACCGACTCAACAAATTTCACATAATCAGAAACAGAGTTGAGCAGTGCGTATGGATATGGGCGGGCGGGGGTACACAGCCTTACTCTCATCTCACTCTCCAATTCATCCACAACTCGCAACAACTCGGGAAAACGCCAACTCCTTCGCAATGTCCGTGCTGTTTTTCCTGTTCTCGGTTACACTGATTTGTACGGCAGCATCTGGGTTCTCAGGAGCCATCAATTTGTACCGGGACACCAACCGCCAACACCTTCTTGCCTTGTTTACGTTCTCGAAGTCGAACCGATGCTTCAACCTGGCTTGCGGGGCTTATAATGACGCAGTGTCGTCGGTCAAGTGGTCAGGGCTTCCGACAACGGCTACATATAGCGGCGGATCCAGTGCCAAGGTAGTGTTTTACGTGAACACTGGCTGCTCTGGCACTAGTAAGCGCTTTTCGACTTCGGCAGGTGGAGTGGGCTCATTTGTAGACTACGGGATCAACGATGCCATTTCCTCTTTTATGGTGCTCGAAACCTCGACTAAAACCGAGAACGGTGTTACCAGTGTGTGCTCAAATGAGGCGACAGCTCTCAGCAGTCTCAACACGACTGCCTCGAGCGATTCACAGGACTAACAAGCTACTTTAGTACAGAGTAGCAACTCCTACTAAATAATCATAATGCACTGGCCGATACCACACAGATATCAATTGTGTTGTGAATTTTACCAACCTTACAAGTTTCATTCGATCACAGGATTTCTTCTTGTTCTTCAACCACCTGTATATTGTCTGGACGTGGATCGAACTACGACCGCGCGAAGCAGTAACTGATGGATCTTGGCATACTTCACATTAACAATTTGGTCACATCGCACCATGGGCAAGGCCTTGCAAGGCGTTGGGCGCGCAATGATAGCGGCTCAGCTACTTCAATCCGTGAACGGGACAATCTACAGTATTGATATGACGATCGCAGACGAATCTACCCGGAGCGGCTCGGCTTGGACTGGGCAGCTAAAGCTGTACAAGAACATTAAGTATGAGTCATTGTTGATCACGCTCACTTTCAATACGGCGAACTTATGCTTCAACCTCGTCTGTGGTGACATCGACGACCAAGTATCCTCGGCTTCCTGGAAAGGGCTCCCACTAAAAGCTCATTTCAAGGGCGGCACAACTTCACTACTCATGTTTTACCAAGGAATCGATTGCACGGGCGTAAGCCAGGGGTGGCCGACATCATACGAACAAACGCCAGATTTTGGCGCTGTAGGGAAAAATGATGCGGCGTCGTCTTTCATGTTCCTGCAGAATTACACCGGGGCGGAAAACGGAGTCAGAAGTATCTGCGACTACAAAATTACTACGAGCTCGTAGCCGACGTTACACAGTAGTGTTTAATTTGAGATATTTTGATAATAGGACAACAGATATATAAACCACGATCGCCGCGATACCATTAAAAGTTAATGTGTATATTGACCACTTACCAGCAAAACTGCCAGAAACAAATCAAACAGCGACCATATCGACGAGTTAACCAGTATTCAAGTAGATGGCGTTCGTGTAACCACCATAGAGATGGAGTCGGTCTCTGACACAGATCCTCCCACTACATTTGCACCCGTCCACATGCAAATGTAGGCGGATCCGTTGTCGATTTCATCCGGCTCCGACTTCACCTTGAACGCCGAAATGTTGCCTTTGACTTTCTGGACGTCGAAGTCTCGAATGCCACCAAAGTGGGGGAGTGTGATGGCCGTCGAATAACCCTTGCAATCGTAGTCTTCGTAAAAGACAATGTAGGCCTTGCCATCAATACCTGTCGTCGGGAGGCCCTCCCACTTGGCAGACTCAATCTTGTTGTCGAGGGCGGTACAGTCGACGTTGTAGCATTGGTTCGGAAACGAAAAGTTGACAGTCAGAAGTGGATCGTTGTAGTAGGTGCCGGAGTACAACTCGATGGTGCCGTCAAAATTGTTCGCGGTGTCGGTGACAGCAGTGCAACCACTAAACAATGCCGAGAAACCGAAGACCCAGACAATGAAGGCACGACGAAGTAACATTGTGAGGCTGGTTGCCGAGTGCTAACGCAAGAGAAAAACGAGATATGAAGAGCAATTGCCATGGACGTGTCGAGACATAGCTTCGGATACTCGGTCAAGTCAGTATGTCAAAGATCTTTAATATATCAGTGCTGGTACAATAGCGCATGTTGCGGTCGAGAATAATGTAGAAGGCAGACACAAGCTGTGTTGCGTGGGATGTGCGACTGGGCTGCTCACGCCAGGACTTGTCGTTCTAAATCTCCGGGTAAGAAGCAAAGTACTTTGCTACCTAAAGCATTGAACGAACAGAACGAAAACAATACCTGGATGGTATTCTCCCGAATCTCTACCGTTGCTCATTTTCTCTTGAAAACTCTCAGTAATCGACGAATCCCAACAACAGCTCGCGTTTTAGCATCGATGAGTTCTATTCGGATATTGTCCGCTGCTGTGGCTACCCAAGAAGTGGCTTTTCAACGGCAAAGCCCACAATGCTTTCTACAAAAACGGCGGATGCACGGGCACCACCTTGAATGGACAACCGAGAACAAAAACTATCCTCTCGACTTTGCCACGGATAAATTGGACAACGATGTCTCTTCGTTCATGGTTTGAGTCGACGACGACAAGGTGAAGCATGCCATCGAAAGTCCTTGCACGTGAGATATCGGCTTGAAAGAAGATAAATTCGGTGATTATATTTTCTAGGAATTTCGCCAATACACAGTGGTTTTAAAATTCTACACATAGTTGTGATTCATATTTTTTGGGTCTGTTCGAAGATGAATACCAACGAGAGTGTATATATCACGTTAATTATCCATAGGATTCGCCAAGAACTGAATTTTGATTTACCTTCTGTGACTCGAAAAAGTCGGATGCCACCATGAAGCTGATTCTCAGCTCGAACTGCCCTCTCATTTTTACTTTTCATCCCACACTAACACTCACTCGCTGTCTCTCTCTGGTTACGTAACACCAAAGCATGCGCATTCCAGCCGTGGTGTACATGGTCACCATGTTAACCCTGACATTTCTCGCCAACTCGGTTTCTGCGTGGAACGCCACCGTGACGTTCTACAAAAATGCGGAATTTGAAGGATCAGCGTATGCGTGGGGAATCACGGAGACCCAACTGTGCTACAACCTATCTTGTTTCGACAACAAAGCATCGTCCGTGAAGTGGAAAGGCTTACCTGAAACGGGGGGGGGTTGACGGCAAGTCACGCATCGCCTTCTTCACGGGCAAAGACTGCACAGGAGACCACCGAGACTGGCCCACAGATGGAGTGATCAACGGGAAGAAGGACAATTACCCGATGGACTTCACTCTCGACGGCATTGACGACGCGGTTTCTTCGTTTGTGGTTTGGGAGGACAATAAGAAGCTGACCAACGGCAACGAAACACCTTGTCCCTGGACAACAACCTGAATGCCTGTTTCACAAGTTGTAGTGAGCAGTATGGTACTTTCGGATCGTCAGGTAGCAGCGCAAGTTAATGCATCCTTTCCTGTATGGCTCATGCAATCCCCGAAATCTCTTGATTTTCCTAGATCCACGGATACTGGAGTGGAAAAGCATTTTCTGATTTGTTTGCGAGTTCTTTTTCGGCAAATAATGCACGGGTAACACTCGGGATTGGCCGAATGTCGGGGTCATCAACGACAAGGAAGACAACTATAACAAGGACTTGGCACAGGCGACGCTGTCTCATCGTTTATGGTCTGGGAACCAGCAAGAAGGCAACAAATGGCCATGCGTGTGGGGGACAAACTGAAACTAGCACGTAATACAACAGTGTGACCAACTTCTTCTAGGTTTTTTCAGCAACTTTAGGTCAGGAGGGGATGCATGGAGTATCTCCAGATATACTGAATTTTAGACCCCAGATGACCCGAGTACATTGTACTTGAGCTGGACCTCCCTTGATCGTAAGGTAAAACCATCCGTTCTAATCCATGGTCAAGACCCGTAGCGCTGATGGCGTCTACTATGACAGCCCACTGCTCACAACTAACTTCTACATGCCGAATCGATGCTACAACGTCAATTGTAAGAACGTCGACAAAAAAACAGCATCTGCGAGATGGTCGGGACTTCCGACGACCGAGTGGGCTGGAAAGGCATTCATCACTTTCTACGCGGGCGCGAATTGCAATGGAAGCCACACTTCGGCGTTACTACCACACAATGGAGGGCTTCGAGAATTTGTCTTTCCGAAGATCAAAGACAACGTCTCATCCTTTATGGTGAGGTCAGAATCAAGAATCCGTCGACACGGCACTGCGAATGTGTGCAGCTGGTCTGGAGCTGACGTAGTAGGCGGGGCCGTTTCTGAAAGCTAAAACTGTGGGTACGTAGTGCTCAGTGACACGAACTACGAGTTTCCAGTAACAGATTAGCCACAGTTACGTTCTTTTCCTATTTTACGTGTTAGCTCGTCAAAGTCCCACAATTAATAGATCCACTCATTCAGTGAAAGTTTCGTTTTACCTGGAAAAAAAAAAGATACACATGCCAAACGTAAGTACAAAAATCCCATGAGCTATTGTGGATAAGGCATTCATTGTATCGGTAACCAGTGTTGACACTGTATGGTTTGCGTTTGTAAATCGTCGTACTCAACGCAGAAACCCTGAACTCGCTTTCTGTCATCTTGGACCACGCTTGAGCTGACGCTAGCTGGTGCTAAACTAAATTTACCAAATCAGGATTATTACAACGTTTACAAGTTTATTGACCACTATGAACTACATGCAGCGCAGACGTGATGATGAATTCTGCTCCAAATTGCCTCAGTCTTGTGGTTTGGATCAAAGAGAGGCGCACGCTAACAAATTTCTCCTATGCGGTACATGAACCTATTCTTTGTTAGTTCCAACGAGTGTGCGCGAGCCTGATTTTCTGGCCACTTAAGAGGGTTAAACGTAAGCATGTTTAGCGTCCAACGCTGGTATGAAATTCTAACTATTCCTGTGACTTGATAATTGACTGACGGTTTTCACTTTCCATTGGCTGCACTCACGGCAGGGACAGCAACCAAACCAGACTTTGAGAATTTAGTCACCAAAAGAGATATAATACATACCCCATTTTATGCTAAAGACCTCAAAAGATTTCACGAGACCTTGAATTGCTTACAACCTCTCGAAAAGCTATTCTAGCTTTCCACCTTGTCCGAGACAACACTTGAAATCCCAAGGGCACGGTAGCGTAGTCCCCTTTTTGTCTTTGCTGAATTGCCAGATCATGAACGACGAGACATCGTTGTCGATGCCGTCCAGGAAAATGTTTCCCGGGTACCCATCCGGGTGCTTGATGTCCCAGTCACGACCGGTTCCGGTACAGTCCTTGCCTGTGTAGAAGGCGATGCGAGATTTGCCGTCGAAGGCGCCCCACTGGACGATGTCGCTCCACTTGGCCGATGTAGCGCGGTCGTTGTAGCAACTGAGATTGATGCACTGCTGCGAAGCGTCGATGTGATATGTGTACTTGCCGCCGCTGTCGTCGTGCCACACGTTGTTGTAAAATGTCACGGTTCCAGACCATGCTGTGACCGATTGAGCTGCAAAGAGTGCAGAGAAGTAGAGCAGAACTGCAGCCCCACTGTAAGCGTTCATTTTGTACTTTCTTCACAAGGCAGACAATTGATAAGTGAATCAAGTCCTGCTAGGCGGATTCGAACAGCATGGTACTATCTATCTACGGATAAGATGTGGCTGCAAGAACTTTGAACTGCATATCTCTAGTGTGTGGTATTCGATACAGTTCGGATCATCCGCGGGTGAATGCAGATTGCCACGAGATATAAACTCGAATGCGAATAGTTTGAGGGGTACTCACTGATATACCAACGGTAGGAGGAGGGGGGGGAGGGAGGTTGCTCGTGGCATCAAAGTCATTTCGATTGCCATGGATATATTGGAATCAAGGTCTCGAATAAGAGAAGAAATACCAAGACGTGTAGTAAGAGTCACCGTAGGCGTGGCGTACAGGGACGATAGTTCTCCACTTTTTTGGTGACAAACGCCTTCTCCTTGCCTTACCCATCGCAGACACTCCCGTATCCATTCTTCACCTTCCGAGAATCAACTCGCACCATAAAAGCCGACACGTTTCCTATCACCGTCTTCAGGTGAAATTCGCGGATCCCTCCGTTGTGTGGCAGCTGTGAAGACTCGTGGGATCCTTCGCAATTCAAATAAGAGTAGAAGGAGATGTATGTCTTGCCGAGTAGCCCAGATGCAGGCAATCCCTCCCACCTAGCGGAGCCAACTCGGTTGTCAAGGTTGTTGCAGTCAAGTTGGTAGCAGTGGTCGCTTTCGGAAATGTTTTTCGTGTCGATTAGGTCATCGTAGTAGACTCCCGAATAGAACTGAAGCTGGCCAGCGAATGGGTGCACCAGTCCTATATGAGTTGCCAACAGAACGAGAAGTGCGCTCGCGAAGATAGTTGGTGAGTGGAGCGAAGCCATTGGGTAACGTGGCAAAATGAGAAGTGTAAGACCTAGGACGGGAATTGCAATAGCTACCTACATGCGGAACCCTCGGTGGCTTTGACCACTGGTCGCGTGAGCAAAAGTAGGCAGTCTACAGACATTCTGCTACTATCTTCTTTTGAAAGTTTGCTCTATTATACCCCAACAATGATACGTCATATAATGCGGTGAAAGCGTGCATCAATTCGTAGTAGGCACTCCTTTCTGCATTTCACTGTTTAATTCACTATTCCTTCCTACCAAGCATCCACCATGCCACCGTGCAGCACATTCAGCGAAATTAGCACAGTACGGTCGGTCTGAGTCAGACACCTACATTCCTCCATAAGGCCTTCTACCATGAATGAAGCCCCATGTCCATGTCTTGCTATTGCTGCCGGATGCTGGGCCTTCACAGTGTAGTCTTTTGTGTTGGACAAACATTTTCACTGGTATAAATAAACTCATTTCCTGGTTCTTTTACATTCATGCAGCACCCTGGTAAGTGTTATTGGTGATATAGTTGCATTCGGCTCATCTGTGTAGAGCATACACATTACGACTACCCGTTTCAGTTTGTCTTGTTATCCATGCAACCTGCTACGAGAACTACTTCAAGTACTTGACATTTACTTGTCTATCGACCCAGTAACTGAAGGCAAAACCCCGTTCAAATGATGGTGAATACAAGTTAGAGCTACTATTACTACGAAGTACGTTGTACGTTGTAGACATGATACGTGCACGAAAATTGAGGCAGGACGATATCTTCACCGACCTCCAGGCTTCGAGAAGAACCCGTCGAGTTGGCTGTGTTCAGCATAGATCGCTCTTTACATTCGTGCTCGATGCCGTTCGTTGCGTACGTCCCTTGATCCCACACCATAAACGACTTTGCCCCCTTGTCGAATGTAAACGTCACCTGTCCTTTTGGAATAGTATGGCTGATGAGTTTGGTGCCTTGACACTGCTCCTTCTCGTAAAAGACGATCGCAAGTGCATCAATGCCTTCCCAGTCTGCACCCACTGTCTCTGCGCCCGAATCGAAGCAGGAGGTGAAGGTGTAGCACTTTTGAGTTGTTGAAAACTTTATCGACCAGCGATCTGCCCCTACGTAAAGTCCAGCGTAGACCCAAACCTGCATCTTTGCAGTAGTTACTGGCGCGGCAGTAAGTACAAAGAAGACAATGGCGAGGAAAATCTTCATGGACTTGTTCATAGCTGTAAGGGAAAGTCAGAAAATGAGAACCAATACGGGTTGTAGGCAAAGCTATCGAGTATTAATCACCGAAGATGACCGTAGAGAAACAGACATCATAGGTGCTGATATCGGCCTGGTTGCCATTCAAACATTCAGCCGACATTTGAATTTAGTGGTTAGAGTATACGTATCTAGGTTGTGTGTAGCTCCTGATAGTTGATTCTCTCTTAGTGGTGAAGATGAAAAGAATGGATAATTCAATGAATGGGTAGAAGTTGAGCGAAACACATATCAGGCCATGAAATCAGCTAGGGGTCCTCGGAATTTCGGCTTGTTCACCTACGGCTGAGCACCCAGAATCAATCGTTGAGCTGGTAGCGATCACTGCCGCTCCTGAATCTAGTTCCTCCTTGAAAATATCGTGTCTTCGATTACTTACCACTCCGAGGCAGGAGCTCGAATGCGTGAGTCAGTACAACTGCTGCCTATGAAACCAGTATCGATTCAGTTTTCGTAGAATGGCTTTCAGTTACAAACTAACCGATGAATGCGAGGACTCTGAATGACGAAGACTCAGAGTAATGCTGTACTCTTCAAACTGGGATTAAAAGAGCTGTTAATATTGCTACTATTTAGCGGGCAACTCGGTTAGTGGTGTTGAGTATGGCCAGCTCATCCAGGTAGCATGCGTTCTCTAGTCCACTAGTCGCGTATTGTCCGGTTTCCCAAATCATGAATGCCCCAACGCTTTGTGTAAATTTCGCGTCGGAAAAGTAAAGAGCTCCGTCCGGTGTACCAGATCCGATAGCTTGATGCGTCTGACAGCCTTCGTTGCTGTAGAAGACGACTTTAGTGTGGCTTTTGACTCCCTTCCAGGTTGCAGACGTGTTTGGTCCGCCAAAGCAGGTGTTGATGGAGTAGCACCGCTGGTCACCTCGTCGATGCTGAATTTACGGGGAGTGTCTTGAGTTCCTCCGAAGAGTGTCAGTGTCATGGCTTGTGTACCAGAGATGACAAGAGAGATGATTAATAGCGCCTTCATCACCGATGTCCAACTCGCTCGGTTCTATTTGGGAAATGACATTGCAATTGCGATTGCGATTCCAGGACTTCGACCACACCACCACCCGTTCATACAGAGTTCCCCGGCAAAGGGAGAACTGCGTGCAGCAATTTACCTTGCACAGATAGTACGGATCTGCAGAAGATTTGCTCCTGCTGCTGCGAGCTAGTACTGATCTAAGGTAAATTTGGCTGTCTTGCGGGAAACATGCAAGCATGCATGTTGCAAGTTTGCAGTAGTAAATGAACGGCTCAGAATCAACATTATTTATTGCAGTGGTGTACTGCGTGCACGTCGCCAGGACATTATTGCCAGCATCAAGCGCAGATTCAGCCGTATTAAAATGGAGGACTGCATTGACAGGTACATTGCAGGAC
>KV724366.1:12166-32154 GCA_000500205.2 Phytophthora lateralis | reverse complement strand
TTTAACCTATATATTTTATGTATGGATGGCTGTGAGCCATCAACCACGTGTCAGTGGTGTACCACACACCACATGTGACATGGTAGTGGTGTTGGGCACACCATGTACCCAACTCTGAAGAGTGACGGACACTCTTCATGTAACCCCGTTACAGGCACTATAACTCTTCAGCCACGTGTTGTTGAAGTAGCGCCAGAAAGTATTCCATTTCATCGCACCGGTCTCGTCCACCAAGCTGCGCACGCAGCGTACCCCCTGCATACGAACACAAAAATTAAAGCATTCTAAAAACCAAATCTGCAAAAAAGAAATTTACCTTGTCAGCGATTTCATTCACGAGGATGACAGTGAGCACGTCGATCACACCAGGTCGGAGAGCTTCAGAAACCTGATCTAGATGGGATGCGTTGCTCGATGATTTTGCGTCTGAGTGCCTGCTTCCAATGAAAGAGGCACCCGACGATCTTGACGAGTGGGAACTGCTCCACAACTGCGTTGATAAGGCCCCGCTCGAAGTCGCAGGTCACCGATGCTGGCTCTAAAAGTTGCCCAGTCTAGATGACCATGCAGTTTAGTGCATTCCAGTACGCGTCTTGGTGCTTGGAGTCCAATGAATACGTACATTGCCGGTACATACATGTCCACGTCCGGATCACGCACCATGACGATCAGACATTAGCTGAACGGCTTGGGGGCCATCTTGAACATCCTATCAATGTAGACAGCAGCGCCCGAGTAGCGGAGAAGACGGATGAGATCGGGGTGGCCAAATCCGAGAAACCAATGTTGTCCACACCCAAAAGTGTGGACAACACTAAACTGAAGAAACGGCCGCACGTCGGCTAGACCCACGGTCCGCAACGGAGCGCTCTCGATGGCGCGGAGAGCGTCGCCTCCAGTGACTTGGGCTCTTGCGTACTTGACTATCGAGATCGCGGGCAGCCTAGCGATAGTACGCCTGGGTACTCTTGCCAAAGGCTAGCCATCACCTGCTCCCACACCATTCCAGGCGGCACAGGGCCGCCGTAATTTACCACGATGGCCCCGATTTCTTACAGCATAAATTACGTTGTATTTCAGCCAATGAACGTCGTTCGCGACACGGAAAAAAAGTATTAGCCAATCCACTGTGTCCTTGAAAACTACCGTGAATATCTACAAAGGCGCATTTTGTGCCCTTTTAGGCCTCCTGCCTTTCTCTAACCTGCATCCGATCAAGCCTCATGCGAGTACCGTGAAATCCTTAAAATGCGAATTTTGTGCCCTTTTAGAATGGAGTATCTTGACCTTGTATAGTTTAGTTTATCCAAGGGGCTCGCGAAAGGGTTAAGCCGCTGACCGGGAATTAGTCTTATTAATAGTACTAATCATATTAATACTAACGACTACTAACCCCTTGGCACTCTACTATCAAACCCTGGTTGCAAATCCTCAGCACGAGCAAAGTTGAAGTTCTCGTTGGGAAGTTCTCGACGAGAACACGAGACTATCAAGTCACGTTACATGCGAGATTGGGCTCGATTGGACATCACATTGTAAACGACTATGCAATCGTGGTTCTAGACAGTTAAGTACATGCAAGGCTTCTACTGCTTTGGACCAGACCCGCCTTAGCACAGGGCAAAAGCGAATGTACTCGCGATGGTCATCAACACCGCTGAGCCGGGCACCATCGCACTCACCGCCGAGTTCGGGTTCGATTTCGATCCCGACGACGTGGAGGACTCCGACCTCAGTGACGAAGCCGTCGACCCACCCGAGGACGAGTCACCAACGTCCACTGACGAAGTTGACGAACCCGACAGTGAACCTTCAAGAGAGGTGGTTGCGGTCGAGGAGCTGCCCGTCAGTGACGAGGAGGATGAATCAGTTCCATGGGTTGACGAGCTCGACGTGGTGCTTGAGTTTCCAGTCGTGCGAGCGGAAGACCCAGTGGATGAAATGCCTGCCGCATCAGTTGCAGTCGCACCAGCTGTAGATGTACTAGTACTGGCGCCATTCGTTGTCGATCCTGACACGGTCGTGCCCGTAGAAGTCGTGGTCGATCCCGGTGCAGTTGATGCGGTTGATCCCGACGTAGTCGATGTTGACGTTGATCCGGTGGTGGAGGATCCCGGGCACACCATCGTTTCACCACTGCACATCGGACCTCCAGCGCAGTCCGAGAGAGAGTACTGGCAACTCGTGGAGCAAAGCACAGCAGTAGCCGATGTGTCGGTGGTGCAGGAGCAGCTCTGACCACACTCGGACATACTGTTGCCATCGCCAACGCGGTTGCACAAGGTGTTGCAGTCTTCAGACGGAGTGACACCATTGCTCGCAGTGCACACACGGCGGGCGCAGTTGCCCTGTGAGGCCTGGAGATGACGCCCAGAGTAGCTTTCAGCAGGAGCAGTGGCCATCAGCAGCAGACTCAAGACGACAGGGAAGGCGCGAACCATGGTGGCTGGAGAGATGAAGCTTGGTGAAGAGATCTTGGTCCTGAGAAGGAAAGCTGGGTGTCAACTCCAGTAGGAATTAGAAAGTGGGCTATGTCGAGCAAGGGATCAATTAGCTTTGCAGACTTATGGCTGGCTGCCAGAGAGTACTTTTGATATTGAATGCTGCCTCTTCCACGACTTGGTCTCGTTGGCACAAAGCTTACCAAGCTGGTAGCACATATGATCGACTCTGCCCCTTGTTTCGCGCGGGTTCTTGTGTTGCGCAAAAAAACAGTGCCATGTGTGCATCTTATCGCGGCGGGTGCCGTTGGGTTCACTGCATCACTACACCACTCAACTCCGGTAACGTCACTAAGATATATTACAGTGAGTGTGGCGTGCGCCGTTCGACAGTCGGACTGCAACGTCGATTTAATGAACGCCCCAAGCAACGAAGCGTGTGTGTGCGTGCAAATTTTGCAGTTCGCCACGAAAACCCCTTTAGCTGCTGTCAAAACTGTCGAGCGAATGTTTTGGTACCGCTGCTACCATTGGAGGGGACTGGGAATTCTACTGTAGAATTGGGGGTCTGTCAATTGCATGTGCTCTATCGCAAACTGGGCACAGTATTAGAAGTCATACGGCGATACTACGATTAACACAGCATGGGGCCAATTGGTGAACTTGTGTGCTCTTGCGGCACCGGGGTAAAGTTTAACGCTACGATGGGAGAAAAAATAAATCATCGTGCCAGGCGATCTAGATGACACGCTGACTTGAACCATCCTTATGCAATCCTGCTGGATGTGGTGCAAAACTCCAACTGAATAAAACTGTTTTTCTCGCTAGCAACTACAGCTCGGATTTACTGTCATAGGAATCCGCAGCACCATCGATGCTAGCTGACGCTAGGACCCGAACCAAACTTAACCGTCATACACCGAATAATGCCAGTGCTCCCAGACATTGAAGCAGACGACGCGAAAGCAGCTCATGACTTACACGCACGGTATCTTCATGAAAACCCAAACAAACCATGGTGGGTTCTCCCTCAAATCCTTGCATCTATCAGTGATAGACTACAACTGCGCTAACGTAGTCGCACGTAGTTGCCGCTTTTTCAAATGCATAAGTAAGGTGCCCCGTTGGCATTCACTGATGTTTCAGAGTTACTTCTGATCACTTTGTAGGACTACAACATTATTAAAGAGAACGTCTTTTCCACGTCTTATTCTCCTGGCTACCGGTAGCATCTTGTATTGTGCACAAGGAAAAGTACTACTGAAATGTAGGAGCCAAGCTTATTAGTTACTACATCGCTAACACTGACGGTACCTTCATTTTGCAGGTCGCCAGTTCCACGCCCAACTAGCATCGTTCATCCCAAAGTTGTCATTTCAAAAAGGGGATGTTGCCACCCCAAAAAAGTCACTTCAACGCTGTTGACGCACATCCACTTGCGACAATACCACGCATGATCCCTGCCAATGATCGGGTGGTTCTCGAACTCTGGGCGTTTCGGAGCGCAAACCTTCCAGTGGGCAGTTTTCAGGTTCGATGATTTTATCGTGGGGCTTACAGTCCAGGAGTTTATGGCCTAGCATGTACAAGTAGTTTAGTAGAAATATCTCTATACCCATGGTAGGAGCTGCGGTCTCGAGGTACAGTTGAAAAAACAAGCCAGTGCACGACATCCACTTCCAGTTTCAAATTGCGGGGCGCTAAAAGCACTAAAAACGATACCCTGCATTAAGCGATGTATCACGACTCGGAATTATACTGTCGTTTTGTATGTCATCAAAACTTGGAAGTTTATTTTGCATGGTATCGAAAATAATACTATCTTAACTATGTGTCTACAAAACCGAAAAACGAGCACGCTTGCGTTGCAGCCGTCATCTCTGTAGCGCGAGTGCCGCCCGGCACGTGCGAAGGCTTGCAGTCGCTGGAAACCCGAAAAAGGGATTGAAATGTGCATACAAAATAGGTTTGGTCGGTTGACCGATCGTTTTCCAGCAGACCATCCGCCCTCAAATCATCCGTCGCGTAACGACGCTGCCACGATCCTGTCAGTGCCAGTGACTCAACCTGCTTCTTCGACTTACACACGCAAGTACCTTGACGGATTCTTCGCGCATCACCATCCATATTCGATGGGAATGTTGACTTTGGGTACCACATACTATACCACAACTGCGTCGAGCACCCACTAGCTAGTGACTCAGATTGACGAGCATCAACCCCTTTAGTACAAGTTCGCTAGTATATGCTGCTCCTCGTACACCTTGGCTCTGCGTTTCCATCCCAATCCGCGTCATTTGTATCCTCGACTGGCGGGCGCGACGTCTGAGTTTCCTTGCCGTGTAACGATCGAGAAGCATCACACCTAAAATTCCTGTGCTTTCCGATTACGGAGAAATCTCCACGTGGCAAATGGCCAGCAGCTACACCGCTCACCTCCTACAGCTCACGGCTTGTTGACTCGTGAATATATTTATTTCTCAATCCAAACAATTGAAACCAGACCAAAAACTCCGTTCGCCATCCTGGTCACACCAAAAAGCCCAAGTCAGCCAACTCGCTCGTGTCTATTTATCGTGCAACACTCTTTCTCGTCGCATTTCAGTTCCTTCCCCATCCCAATCGGTGGTCTGCAGACACCCAGGATCATCGTAATCGTACTTACGACGGCGCTCCAGTCCGGAAAACTAAGAAAAACCTAACAATAAAAACGGCGTACCCCCCTTTGTACAGGCCTCACTCCCAGATTCGCTTTAAGCTTTTCGGACAATGATGGCGTTATCTGAGCGGCCCACCCGGAAGGCCAAGCGGACGGACGTGGACTACGCCGTTCTGTCCTCGGGCCAGCAAATCCCAGAGTACTCGACCGAGGAGGACGACTCGGCGGACGAAAGTTACGGCACCAACAAGAAAAAGCGTCGCAAAGGATCGACCGAGTGCTTTATTTGCCACCGACCCCCCAGAACCTACCGAAACACCATGCTCCAGTGTGACAGTTGTTCCCGACTGTACGCGTGCCACCCATTCGTTTACTATTTTATTAGAATTTGGTACCCTAGTTTACTAAATTTTGCTATTATATGTCAAATGTATTTTGTGGCTCGGGGTGGCATGTGTATGCAGGTACCATGCAGCATGCGGCAAACCTTTCCAGTCGGCGTCCATTCTGGGAAATACATGTTGCTACGAGTGTCTCCAGGAAGCCAAGGTGGACTCGTTGAGTTCGCTGCCTCGCAAGACGTTGGACTCGATTGCCGACTTTGTCAAGGTGCTCAAGAAGGCCAAGAAAGTCGTGGTCATTGCAGGAGCAGGGATCAGTGTGTCGTGCGGCATCCCGGACTTTCGCTCGAAAGACGGAATTTACGCCATGGCTCGCAACATGGACGTGGTGCTGCCGGAACCCGAGTGCTTGTTCCAAATTGACTACTTCCGCGAGGACCCGGCGCCATTTTTCGAAGTGGTGCGCAACGCCTTCGCCAATTCGCCCAAGCCGTCACCGACGCATTGGTTTTTGAGGCTACTACAGGACAAGAAGAAGCTGTTGCGGGTGTATACGCAAAATATTGATGGCTTGGAGGAAGCGGCTGGAGTGACGAGGTGCATCCCTTGCCACGGCAGCTTTGCGTATTCAGCATGTATGCGGTGCAAGAAGCGCGTGCCAACGAGCACTTTGATGCCAGTCATTCAAGCGGGAGTCATCCCTTCGTGCTCAGAACCAAATTGCCGCGGTGTGCTGAAGCCCGAGATCACGTTCTTCGGGGAGATTTTGGACGATAAAGTGAGCACAACAATTACGAAGGACCGCTTGCAGGCAGATTTACTTATTGTTATGGGCACATCACTTAAGGTTGCGCCAGTCATGGAGATCCCAGGATATCTGCCTGCACATATTCCTCAAGTGGTGATCAACAAGACTGTGCTCAAGAAAAAGAAACTGAAATCGAAAAAGCTGTCGACGGGCGGAACTATGAACCGAGTCAGTAGAAGTAGAGGCGACGACAAGGCGGCCACTGATGAAGAAGAGTTCGATATGTCCCTTTTGGGCGATTGCGACGATATCATCCGCTATATCTGCAAGCAAGCTGGTTGGGCGTTAGACCCAAAGGTGGTCAAGGCTGCCAAGAAGAAGCCTCTCATTCAGCGCAGTGAAATAATCTCTCACCAGGATGCTATGGGCAAGCGTGTGTACTGCTTTGGCGAGTGCCAGTGTAAGAACAAACTTGCTGCTGGTATGAATGGTGACGATGATGACGAAGAGGAGGAGGAGGAAGAAGAAGAAGAAGAGCTCGGAGACGAGATCGTGTGGTACGTTCACCATTAATTTTCATAGCTACCCATCGAACATGAATGCACTGATATGGCAATACAGCAATCGATGCGAAGAGCGCATTGATCCGGACGCGGAACCTGGTCCTGGAGTCAAGACTGTCCACTACCGTTGCAAGTAAGTCTGGCGACGTTGAAATGTTTACCTTGAGACGAAATTTAACTTTGGAATTTGCTTGCAGTGACTGTTTCGACTACGATCTGTGCGGTGATTGCTATCCCAAGAGGAAATTAAAGCACAAGAGCGGCAGACATCGGTTCACTCAGTGCTTATAGAATATCGATAGCCCCTCTTACTTGGCATGATATTAGGCATCTTATACAGCACGCCACAATTATAGATAGCGCGAAGGGCTTTCACACGTTCAGGTTAACGATATTTAGGCTGTCGATCCTCAGGGAGCTCCTTCGCGCCCCTAAAGGACACCGAGATCACAGCGCAGTTTCGGTCCGAGTGAGCACAGAGAAGATGCGCACCGACCACGATCGACAAGGAGATGCTGCACAAGGTTCTATACCTGTAGTCAAGTGCACTGAAGGCTGCTGAAACTACACTTTGGCGAGTGGGTGTGCTCCTGTCGAGTTACTTCAGCAAACTGCCTCACAATATTCAAACAACATGCAAAAGATCAAGTCGAGACCGCCGTCGATCCAATTCTTCGTCGTCATCCCCCTACTCCTCGAGCTCAAGAGAGTCATGCCCCCACAATGCGACCCAATTCTACAATTCCACATCGGTTCAAGCCACGGCAGCACTATTCAGCTGGCAAAATACTCCAATGGTGAAGAATACCGTGTTTGCTGGCCTGTCAAACCCGTCATTGTGCATGAATAGAATGCCCAGCCAGTGTGGAATGCCAAGTTTGAGATCAATGATCCAAGAGTGGGTGTGCTGCGCAAAGTCAATTCCAAGGCGGCATATCCGCCTGCTGATGCTGTTGAGCAGCCAATTATCTCTCTTCAAGCTCTCCGTTGATCGCTGTGCTCCCATCCTTCGACCAATTTGAGAGAAATGGAAGAGACTCAAGGCCAAGGTGCCGAAAAGGACAAGAGTTTGAACGAGATCAACCACAAGCCGTTCGACGATGCTAAACATGACCAGACGAAATCGGCTTGCATGTGCAGTGCGCTCGGAGTAGAGAAGTATTAACTTCCAGTCGTCAATTATCCTGTAACAACTGGTAACAGCAGCTATTGAAGTCCAAAGCTTGCAGCACGCCATCAGCTCGGCAATCATCTGGCCAATCTTCGAGTGGTGCTGAGAGGCACTTATATTATCAGTTTTCGGGGTCCCGTGAGTTGTCACGAACCGACTCGATACCTGTACCAGTGCTTCTAACTCCACAAGAGACAATGATTTCGGCGAGCTTGGCGAAAGCGCAAGGTGGGAATCGTGGAATATAGGAGTTCATGCTGCACATTCAATATTTATCACCTAAAAGCAAAACGAGCGCATCAGCTCGGCGTTGGTCTGCTCGTTCGTCGCTTGCCTAGGATATTGCGGCATCAGAGGCTTGTCAGGTTCATCAGAGCCCAGTCCATCGGACCCACGCTCGATGGAAGCCTTACTGCTGTACAATGGTTGTTGCTGGGTTGTGCTCAAAACGAAAGAGCTGGATGCTACTGCCGAAGCTGCATAATTGAAGTAACTTGGTGGACTTGCTCCGTCGTCGTTGGGTTGGATATTAGCAACCCCCGCCAGCTTTGACTGTTGCGTAACATAGGGAATACAATCAATACCCCGCGAGTCAGCGTTGCTCAGCTTGAGCGAGTGCTGCATACCTGGTGTACGCCTTGAAGCCCGTGAACCACCACTTCCAGCAAGCAAAGCTCGAGCCTTGGCTTTCTTCGCCTTTTTCTTCTTGAGCTTGCGCCGGAGTCGTTCCTCTTCAGACGACGAAAGCGACGAGGAGGACGATAACGACGATGACGACAGACAGGAAGAGGAATCACTGCTATCATAGATCCGTCGAGACTTTGCAGACTTTCGCTTTGCCCAGCGCTTCCTTTCCTTCTCCCGCTTCGTTACCCTTTCACGTCTGCGGCGCCGGCGTCGACGGCTCTCTTCATCCGACGATTTAATCGAGGTGCTGGGTGGGAATGACAACGTGTTCGGAATATCCCAGTCTCGGCGGTTCTCGTTTTGGTTGCCAACTTGGCTTTGAGGCGACTCCGACCCAGGAATCGAGCTTTTCGTGGAGATTTTTTCTTCGGGAGTTTTGGTTTGCGAAGAATACTTGCGGTACACTCTTGAAGACGACGAACTTACGTCAGAAGAGTCGTCATCACTGTAAGTTTGTCGCTTTGAATGTCTTTTTGACTTACGGCGACTTCGCTTCTTATCATTACGAGTTTTGCGAAGACGACGACGCTGGTGCAGCTCCGACGTCGAGTCCGAAGAATCCGAGGTTGGCAACGCGTTCTGTACAACTTGGTCCAGCTCCTCCACAGAAAGCCGTATAGTTCCGAACCCAGTCATCCGTCGATCATCAGAATCCGTAGCAGAATTGACGCCATAAACAGTGTAGTCACTAGAAACGCCCGAATTCACTGTCTGCTTCACGTTGTCCTCCTTCAGACTCAATTCACTCATCAACTGAGATGCGATATCTTCCTCTTCCCTCTTAATGTCTCGATTTTTGAAACTCTCGGGAAGGTCCGAATCCGAGTCCTGTTCCTCTTGACGGTGTTGGTGCTGTACCTCTCGTTGTGCACACTGTTCTCTCCACTTTTCTTCTCTCTCCATCTGCTCTCTCAATCCAACGTGTTTAGCCTCGTCCTGCTCCATCATTTTCCACTTCTCCTGCTGCTTCAACTCCATTTCCCTCCTCGCATTTTCCTGCTGCTCTCGATGTTCCTGAATCATCCGCTGCATCTCTTCCCCGCTCGGTTGCGAGTACCGTCTCTCCGGTATCATTGTTTGTACATTTTGTTGCAGACAAATCTGCAGTCGGATTTGCCCCGACGCCTTGTCGTTCTTGTACAGAGGGAACCATTCATCAACGGTAACTCCAAGTTGAAGTTGCCGCAAGTGGACGGCGCAGGCCCCGATGGCCGGACTGTAAAACAGAACGTGGTTCTTCACGCGGATCGTCAGGATTTCCGTGTTGGCGTCTCGGATGTTCATCTGGAACTTCTCGTTCCACTCGGGGTTGTCTCTTTTAGCACTCATCTGCACTTTAGTATGGAAAGTTTGGTGACTGCTCCCTAGTCTCGCTTGCTTCTCCATGTTCACGAGCGATTTCACTTGGCCGAAGCCGCCGATCATGGGCGTGTCTCCTAAGTATAATTTACAGTACGAGCCTTGGGCCACGGCCGGCAGGTGCTGCGCCGAGTGCACGCGTAGGAAGAGCGTGAAGTTGCCGTAGAGCGACCGAAGCGACGCCCCGCTCACGGGTCGAAGGGCGCTCGGGGACGATTCGTTGGATGGAGACTGGGATATGGCGGAAGTCAAACCCAGAGCCGCTGTGAAGGCTCGAAGGCGAGACGTTGCTGGCGGTCCGTGGTGCTGCGCCATCGTGGATGCAGATTGCGGAATGGGTCCGCAGACGCAACCGGATGGTCCGCCGAAGGGAAGTGAAGCCAAAGTATACTGAAACCAAGACGTTTCTCGGCATAGGTTCAACATGCGTGGTAGAGGGAACAGCCGATGGCGAATAGCTCCACTGCAATGAGCTGTGTTCGTCGTGATGGCGGCAATGGGTCATACTTCACTTTCATTGGCTTCCAGACTCGACTGAAGGATTCCTGGTGTAAATGTTTTACGAGCTCTAGACCGAGAGCCTCTCGGCGAGAGGGCAAAACAACGTCCTCGACCTCCATTGTACAGCGGTTTAACAAGCTTTAATGCATAAACTTCATTGAGCTTGTACCTGGCAAACTTTGCCATTGCTGAAGATTTTACTTCTCAAGCTCCACCCACAACTAATTGACTGGTAGGTGTCATAGGTTTGGCCTCCATCGATGCAGCAATGGTCATGGCGGTACTGGGGCTTGGACTGAGCTGTAAACTTACATATATGTAATTGCCAGACCACTTGCCTAGCGCTCTGTGTGTCGGCGCGAGGCAGCATCTTGGCATCGTACAGGCCCGCGTCACTTATAATATGGTGAAATAGATTAACAGAAATTTCACCAAAACAAGAATACATGTGCAGGTTAAATTCGGGATCGAAATAGACTGAGTTACGCTCGGAAATTACGCCGACTTTTACATATCTTCCTTTTCTTATACTGGTGGTAGAAATTACAATAAATGCATATGTTTTGTTTTTTGTAAGTCACGTACAATACTATTTGTAATTTTTGAAACTATTGCCTTCATTTTAATTAACAATATGCTAACATGAAGTGAGGAGCACACATTTTGAGTGCAGGATGCAACCCCCTACGGGATATAACATGTCATCTAGCTTTTAATAAAATTAGGTTTTGTACTTGTCTCAGTAATGCGCCTTGCATACAAACAAACAAATGTTCACTCGGACCCAAATGTTGTTTTTAATAAAGTATTGCCCCATCACCACCGCCACTATATTTTTTTAAAGTACTGACGTGATTTCGATATGTTTCGGCTCCCAAATGACTTGGTGGCGGTAAGTTTGGCTGGAATTCACAGATAAGAGTAGAACATTTGTTTATACTTATGGAATTGGTGTACTGATTGGCGGAGGGCATCCAGTGGTCTTTCGGACTTGGACGTGGTGTCGTTCCTAAAATGGTACAGGAGAAAACGTCCCTAAAAATGCACTAAAATGCACTAAAAGTCCTAATGTAAATTTCTTCCTCTGTGAAGAAATTACTGCTCACAGGGGAAAAAAACCGCAGCGCTCCGCCTCGTTTATTTCAGTGAATATAAGATATGCAGAGGTATGATTTTGTCTAGCAAAGAAATGGATCAAGCTCAGAGATCGGATAGACGGGTAGCGCTGTAGTAGGCGACGTAGCAGCAGGGTACAGTGCAGAATGCAATAGAGGGACGCCTTGCAATGCCGATAGCGTAGAGATATCAAAGTGAGCGTTGAGGAGCGTCTGTAAATCGCACGGCAGAGATACAGGGAGCATGTCAGCACGAATCAAGCAGTCATTGCGCAAGTGCCCAATCTTGAAGTCATTGCGACCGCTGGACTCCATGATCTGCAGCATGATCATCTGCAAAGTCAGGAACGTCTTGTTCAGTGTCTCGGCTGTCGTTTCGTCAAACGCACGTTGTACTTCCTCGATCAAATCATCAGTCGTCCGCGGTCTCGTGAATGACTGAAGAGACTGGAGACTGGAAAAGAAACCGAGATCGAGGCAGTTTAGGTCAGGGCTTTGCGCTGGCTGGTTCTCGATCTTGATCGTCCAGCCATCGCTGCATCCTGCAACCAGCACCACGAGATCATTGGCAAGCACATGTGGCCGAGCGTTATCCTGCTGCAAACGAACCAGCATCTCCTTCTGGACTTGAGGTCACCTCGCCTTAATGGCAGGGATCACGTTGTCGACCAGCATCCGCTGCGAATCACCCTCGTAATTGAAACAGGGCGGAGTTCTTCCACACCGGCAGGCCGGTTGACACTTGCTCACTGCGTAAGGTAGGTCTGCGTGAGGTAGGTCTGCGTGAGGTAGGTCTCCACAACAGGCCAGAGCCCAATCTTACCATCCTTTTCACGACGGGGACGCGCGACAGCGCAGCGGAACATCACTTTCGTGATGTAGCGCTTGCTGTGCACATGTTGCAGGGGGTCTTCCAGGGGTGTGCCGTCTTTGCCCGTCAACACGTAGACCTTCTCCTCAACCTTCTTCACGTAGAACCACTTCTCATCCATGTGTACGACATCTTATAGTGGATCGAGGAAGCAGTTCCCGTCGGGTCCTGGTTTCACGTGATCCACACAGAACTTAAGACGAGCTTGCTTGAGTGCATGCGTGAGCTGTGGACGGGTCTGGCGCATGGCTCGCCGCAGATACCCCTCCTTCATCAGTTACTGGATCAGATAGGTGCTCACAGTGGATGTGGCTTGAATGCTGCGTTGGTTCTCACGATCGTTGACAGGAACCTCGGCCACATGCTTGCACAGCTCCGCGCGATCCAGCTTCTTCCTTCCCCGGGCGCTCTTTCGAGACTTCACTACAGCAGCAACTCGGGGACCCATCGAGCTGACCCCTCGCTTCCAGATGCGTCCAATAGTAAAGCGGCTTAGGTGGAAGTAGAACGCAGTTTGGATGATGTCCCCGCGCTTGAGCACACCATTTGAGCTTATCGCTTGTGTGTGAGTTGTAATTTTGATTCGAAATGTGAAGCAATTTCCTCACGGAGGTAGTACCAGATTTAGATAATTTGCTCTAAAATCGACCTAAATTACCGCCACCAGGTACTATACCATTCTATAGTCAAATCAAGTAAAAACGTCAGAGTTTCGGAGCCATTCAGACTACAAGCGGGCCAACCTTGACTCTCGTTCATTCCGCATTCTACTATGGAGCACAACGGCTACAACTACTACTGCCAGCGCAAGGTTGAGGAGACCAGGAGTGTCTACTGGGTCTGCGTCCGATCCCGGGCTGAATGCAAGACACGTCTTATTATCCGGGACGGGAATAAGCTCGCAACGACCACACGTACCGGGAGGAGCTACCACGAACAGCCAGGGATGTCCGCCACGAGATGCGGCTCGCGCTGCAGGCGGCCTGCCTGGTGGACCTCTCCGTCTCCGCACGATGACGCGTATGGTCGACGCTTGTAGGCGTGTGCGTCACCAAGACAGCGCTAGTCGGGCAAGCTAATAGCGGCGAGTTAGAGCGGCAGGCTGGCCCAGGTTGTTCTGGGCTAGAGTGGCAGGCTAGCTGAGGTTGTGCTGAGGCGGGGAGCTGCTGTTACTGGTATGGTGCAAATTTTGCAGAGGAATGAGTGAGGGAAGATCTTCGGCTCTACTGGATTTTGGGCTCACATATGCATATATTTGGCCAATTGTATGTCTGTCTGTTTTCGATAAGCACCGATGAACGCAAATATCTTGACCTTATTATGAAATGTACTATATTTCACATCCAGAGATCCAGCGACATTTTGGGTGAATCTGAAAATGTATCACCTGCCCAAATCGATACATATCAATTATCGTTTTGACACAACTGCGTAAGAAATCAAACTCTTTTCAATTTATTTTATTGAGACATGAAATGCCACCCCACATAGTCAAATCTGCCCCCGAGGGCATGCACGCGAAACGCGCGCGACGATGCACCTCGAAAGCGGCCGCGGCTACGGCCTCCGCGATCAGCTCCTGCCCCGAGCGACTTGAGCGTCGTCGTCACCTTCAACAATGCGTGGATGTGGCTGGGGACCTTTGGCTGGTACGCGAAACCGCCCCCCAGGCGGAGCTTGGATACCCGCTACCGGTACGTCTGACCGGGAGGCGATCCACACGGCCAGGAAGGCGTGGACTTCCTTTTCGGCGAAAGAGCTGTTCTCCAGTACGCTGCCGCATTTTCCTTGATTTCTACTGTCTATGCGTGTGCTAACCATCTACTTGGTCGTGTGTTGTGCAGCGGCAGCATCCACGGCGAGCAGCGACGGTGTCGACCAAGGGCGTGAAGAAGATGTGCGCGGGACGGCCGGAGCGCGTGGCGACGGCGTAAACCAAGGGCGTGGAGAAGCTGTGCGCGGAACTACCGGTGCTCGTGAAGCCGGCGGTCGGAGAGGTCGAGTTCGGCGGCGCGGCGTGGGCCGCAGCGACGGCGGCCGAGCTGCTGGAAAAGGTGCTGTTCGTCGCTGGTTGCTTACTGTGTGCGCGTGCGCTAACCATGCGCCTGTTTGATACAGCTACAGCAGCCAGTACGACGGGCGACGTTGCATTCCAAGGGCGTGAGCCAGCAGTAGGTACAGCTGACGGTGCTCGAGAAGCCGGAGATCGGCGAGAAGCAGAATACAATGCGGTCCGCGGTGAAAGCCGTGTCGTGCCTACAGGTGCGGTGCTTGCTCGTTGTCGTGTGCGGTGATAGCGCTTACTTAGGACCTAGTGCCTCGAGGGCCGTTCCAGGGACCGCACAGGCTACGGTGACTACAATAAGCGAGCAGACTCCTGACTCGTCACGTCGGACGCCAACGACCAGAACCCCCCCCCAATGTTGCTGCAAGGACTATACCTGGACAAGTTGGTGGCATTCACCCCGGAACGAGAGGTCTGGATAAAGTCCAAGCACCATCACCCCGTCGGATCGACATACGTTGTGGGGCGTATTTGCCGACGACCGACGGGAGGCCAGTTCGCCTCCCTGTTCGAGATTCGCTGGCTTGATAGCCAGTTTCAGAGCGTTGTGGAGCAGGTTAGCGTCGGCTGTGTTCAACGCGGTATCAAGAACTACGAGGCCCTCACCCGGTCAAAGGTCAACCCTGACTGGCAAGAGCTGGTTACCGACGACATTGAGTTGGATGATGAAGAAGATCTGCAGGTGGTGGACAACTACGAAGAGTATGACCCTGGTGTTTTGCTTCCGACGAGTTTAGAAGAAGTAGAAGTCATTCAAAACTTGCGGTTTGAACCTACGGGAGAAGTTGAAGCACCGACCGACCTCTAAGAGCATGCCGGTGGCTCAACAACGACGGTATTTCAGCCGTCATATAGACACCTATTTGAACACTCGGCCGACTGAAGCTTTTTTGCCTTCTTGCCTCTGTACTTCCGGCGTCAAGTGTTGTTCGAGATGAACAAGTACGCTACGCAGTTAACTACGGCATCAAGATTTCAACGCCGTTCACACTCTCTGAGCTGATGACCTTACTGGGCATCATGTTCTACAGGGCATTGGATGACAAAGGCGATTATGCAAACTACTGGGGAGAGCAACCGGAAGATATGATATTTGGCGGGAGCTCAACCTCGTTGGATAGTGTGATGTCGCTCAATCGGTATAAACTGCTCCGACGCTGTTTGAGTTTCAATGCTGTGCCAACCACGCTGGACCGCGACGCTGCTGCTCGTATCAGTCCTCTGCTGAATTTGTTGAAAGTCACTGGCGGCCTCTACACTTAGGTTGGGCGGAATGTGGCCCTGGATGAAGCCAGCGTAGCGTATTGGTCTCGGCAAGGAAGGCCCATGATTGTATTCAATCCGATGAAGCCAACAGGATAGTATCATTTCCGGTTCTACGTTGTCTGCTGCTCATCTACGTGGATTGCACTCAATTACAAGCTGCATTGTAATAAATGTGATGTTGGAGAAAGACTTGATGGCATTGTTGGGCATGAGGAAGCGCAGTCACTGCGTGATGAATTTGATAAGGTGTCGAAGATGCGTCCGCATGTACTGGAGGTGGTGAGGCCGTTGTTCGGCACGAAACGTATCGTCAACATGGATAATTACTACAAGTCCGTCCAGCTGCTCCAAGAACCCGAGCTCAAAGGTCTGTACGCACGGGGCACCATCAAGTCAAACAGCAAGCACTTCCCCCGTCACACCATTCTTGATGATACTAAATGTACTCGCGGAGATCTCCGCCAGGCCATCTCCCGTGATTTCAGTATGCTTGCTGCGTGGTGCAACGGAGACGTTGTCAACATGGTTTCAAATGACGATGCATCTGCTATTACACCTGCCCCCAGAATGGTAGGCAACAGGTCGAGTTAATTCGCAGCTCCAACATGCATCGGTGAGTAGAACCAGAACATGCAAGGCGTGGACAGATTGAATCGGATCCGAGGAAGATTTTCTATCGCAGATGGACACGCCTACAAAAGATGGCATAAGAAACTTGCTCTTGCAATGATCGACATCGCACGGTCGAACGTGTACTTGACTCGACGATTGGCAAAACCAGACCCAACCGCGCGAGACCCGCATCGACAATTTGTCATGGATTTGGCTAGTGAACTCATGAACGGCAAATGGTCCGAAGCTCCGAGCGAGGGTCGTATGATTTACGGAGCACGTTTGTTAGACGAATATGTCGTTTTGAATGACGGTGGAGATTCCAGCGTAACCCCAAGTCGCCGGCCTGCCCTCAGCTCCGGCAGTCCTCTCCGGCGGTGTACTGCCGTCGCCTCAAACCAAATTCACGATAAGAAGAGCAGGAAACGATGGAGGTGTATCGTTTATCGCTGGGAAGATCGCTACCCGACAGAGGTGACAACATACTGCCTCACTCACAGTGTTTGCTTATGCCAAGAAGTGAACGAAACCACGCCAAAGACCTGGATGTGCCCACAGCAATCATGGACTTGCTGGGATAAATTCCACAAGTTTTATTTGCTCCAGAAACTGTTCACGGTGAAAGGACATATCCGCCTCGGGTCATCACTAGCACAGCTAAAGAGCGCTCCTACTGGCACCGATACTAGCAAATGCGACCTGTCTGATTCCACGTTAGCCGCAACGCCCGCCGTCGTGCGTCAAATTGTTCTATAGCTGCTGTTGGTCACCGCCTGGCCCTGGTGGCCGAGCGGCAGCCTCCGGGCTCTGTCTTCGACGTGCTGCGGCCGGTCACCGCCTGGCCTTGGTGGCCGAGCACCAACCTCAGGACTCTGTCTTCGACGTGGTGGATGTACAAGTAGTGTATGTTAGTAGCTGGAACTCATGACCTCACGTAGATGTATAGAGGCGTTAACGCTGACTTCCAACTACATTCTACCTTCAGCTCGTGCGCGAGCTTCCAACGAGCCAAAATAGTTGTGGGCAGCTCGTCCTGTGCCTCAGGCAAAACAGAGAAGTAAATGCAACGAAGCGCGCCCTTGGCATTGCGCTCAGATCTTGAGCCACCACAAGCTTCGCAGATTCCTCAAATAGGAAGTAGTTAGCGAAGATAATTGTAGCTTCAGACGTAGGAGCTTCACGTGAGAGCACCACGTCGCGCACATCGGCCGCCGTCATGATAACTTTGCGCAGTAGCGCGTAAGTGGCAGCGTGGAGATGAAAACGTCGCACGGCGAGCGCACACAGATCGGCGCGCATCTCAATACCAACGCACCGTTTTACCTTTGTTGTTAGCACAACCTGTGCTAATACATTGCCTATTCGGGCACCGACGTCCATGAATACGTCGTCCTCGCCCAGTGACCCCATCGCAGCAAGCATCGCGGCGGTACCAGGCTAAAGCAGCTCGTCCGCATTGTGCCGGATCCTCCCTGACTCTTGGCGAATATCACTCGCCGTGATGTCATTGAAAATGGCCACCAGAGCGCTGAAAGCGGCAGGCAACAAGAGCAGTGACACGGACTGCACCGCCGGCACGACAGAGCCAATGCGTGTAACACGTATGTGCCGAGGCAGAATGCCACGACAGGCAGCAGCGGTGATTTTGGCGGCAAGTGATGTTTCACTTGCGCCGCAGGGGTCACGTTCTCGACTGTGTGTGTGTGTTGAACCTCTTCTCTTGAGATCTCGACCGCGTGTGTATATTTGGATAGCTGTATGCAGACGACAATTGACAGCGGAGAGCACGCATGCTGTGCTTCCCGCAAGCGCGACGACGGACATGTAGGAGTTAGTGTTTGTATAGACTGTATTGATGTTAGTATGCTGCGCAACTAATACATCAACTGCTGGCGCGCGGTTAGCAATGTGCCCGCAGTAGCAACTGCACACCCACTCGCACAACATCCCACCATAGCTATGCATGTCGTGGTTCAACCACGCGAGCCATTTGCAACTTGCTCGGCCACACTAGCCACACGCGCATCTCGAACAAACCATGTCATCATTCATGGCAAGACTTCACCGCAGCCGTCGTCGCAGTAACTTCAGCAGTAGTGTCGCAGTCAACGCTCACAACTGGTAGCACCTTCATCGCTTTACGAAAACGCGCGAACTTTACAGCTCCCAGCGCCTTCGTCATGATGTTCGCCACCGTGTTTTCAGTTCAGATGTGCTTCAGAGTAATGCGCTTCATCTGGACACTTCTCCTCACCATGTGATACTTGTTCTCGATGTGTTTGGTTTTCGAATGTTTGCCGGGTTTTAGCGCTCAACGAGATCGCACTTTCGTTGTCACCAAGCATGAGCAGCATTGGGTGCTCCCAATCCAGCTCTCTGCATAAGCCCTGTAGCTACAGGATGGCCTTCGCAGCTCCGGACATGGTTACATACTGTGCCTCATAGGTGCTCATCGCGTGGATCGCCTGCTTCTTCGAATCGTACGAGATCACATTCCCGTCGAGCATAGTCACGTAGCCACTACAGTGCCTACGGTGATTAGTCTGTGTGCCAAAATAGGCTATGTTCATAAATAGTCTAAGCTCTCAAAGGTTATACTATTTATTGTTTATACACAATTGTGGAATTCACAAATAGTCTAACCACTTCAAGTTCAAAAATAGTCTCACTTGGGCTGTGCGGGTATGGATGCATGTCGCTACTCAGCACGACTGGGTTCGAATCACCCATTACTCTGTTTTGTTTTGTAGTAAATGGCTTTCTCTGAGTGGTTCTCGAAGTGCCGACCAAGTGTAAGCACTGAACGAACCACAATTTATTTACCGGCTCACGTGTCTGATGTTACCTCCGCTTAGGTGGTAGTGGTGAAGGGCTTGGCTGGATAGCTGAACGCAAGACCCCAACGTTTTGTTTATTTCATGACAACTGCTCTGGACATCTAGAGGCCAATGAGTGTCGTGAAGAACTTGACGATATTAATTCCGACTTAAAATTCTTCCCGCCGAACGCAACAGATTTGTGCCAGCCAGCAGACTCATTCATTATCGCAAAAATCAAAGATGCTTGGAAGGTAAAGTGGAATGAGAAAATATGGCTCTGATAAACGACGGTCGCTGGCAAAAAAGGACGGTTCGTGGTCTGGCAAACTTCAAAAAACCAGGAAAACATTTTTTCTGGAGCTGGCAGCTGAGGCGGTACGAGCAGTGAATCACCAGAAAGATAAAAACGGAATGTCGTACGACCGCAAGGCCATGCTTCGGTGTGGACTATCGCTTGGACTTGATGGGACGTGATCTGAGAAGCAACTGTACCCACACCTGCAAGAGATCATCAAGAAACATCGAGTGCACATTGATGGTGAGCCTGTGGACTCAAATCCTGCATACATGACCAAGAACAGGCTCTAGCGGTACAATTTTACGTTTTTATATAGTGTTTGATACGTTGCAATATCAATACCAATTTGGTTCAGTTGTTTGTGCTGCACCGTTCCAAGTGAGGTGGCACGGGTTCGATTCCACCCGTGAAAATGTTTATTTTTGCCATTCTTCAAAATTAGTCTTTGACAATAAATAGTCTAGGTTAGACT
>KV724366.1:0-12116 GCA_000500205.2 Phytophthora lateralis | reverse complement strand
ATTAGTCTTTGACAATAAATAGTCTAGGTTAGACTATTTAGTGTGAACAAACTGAAAAACAGTCCACATAAAATAGTCTCAGTCAGACTAATAACCGTAGGCACTGTAATGCTTCTGCGACCCGCAGGATCGTTTGCATAATCAGCATCAGAGTGGAGCGTCAGTTCAACTGAGGCCCCACGGTCACCTTCATCACAAGCCCGTAGTCCTTCGTAGCCTGCAGGTAGCGCAGCACCCTCTTGGCTTGTGCGTAATGTGAGTGGTCGTAGCATGCGAGGAAATTGCCCAAGCGTCTTGTTGCATGAGCAATGTCCGGCCTTGACGCACTCACCAAATACTGCAACGATCCCACCAATTCTCGGTAGGACAGGTTTTCAGTTGTTTGAGGCAGCTCCACTGCCTTGGATGGCGACGTAGCCTCAGGTGTCGCACACCCATTACATGTTGTGATGTGGTAGTCTTTCAGTACATTCATCACGTACTGCTGCTGCGAATAGATTATCTGCCGACACGGTCGATCTATCAGGATCTCCACACGGAGCAGGTACTTCACTGTTCCCATCGTCGTAAGCTCAAACGACTCGTTGATCGAGGCAGCAACCTCAGCGCAAAGCTCGGGAGATCCCATCAGCAGTAGGTCGTGAACATACACCGTCAAGAGCATCTTGACTTCGGCATTATCCTTCAGTGTGTACAGACCAAAATCAGAGGCCATACGCTCAAAGACCATTATCACAAGTTTGGTATGCAGTGTCTTGTTCCAAATGTGTGGAGCGTACAGGCTCTCCAGGAGCCTGCACACAAAATCAGGGCCATCAGTCTGGAATCCAGGCGGCTGCTCCATGAAGATCAGCTCAGCTAAATCTAGATACAAGTACGCAGCATTGAAATCATGCTGTAGCACAGCCCAACCTCACTGCACTGCATAGTAGATCGCCGCTCGAATAGTCTCAAACCGAATGACAGGAGCGAACGTCTCAGTGTATTTCACCCCTTGGTGTTGCTTGAAGCCATGGATCACTAGCCGGGCTATGGATCTCGTTAGCCGTCCAGGTTCATCACGCCACACAGCAAACACCCATCGACAGGTACTTTCTTGGCTGCAGAACGCGAAACCGGTTTCCACGTGCTGTGATTCTTAAAAGGATAGGAGTTCCGAAAGCATTTCTGCCTTCCACTGCGGCCACCACTTGCTGGATCTGGCCTGCTTGTAGGTAGTCGGAATCGTTATGTCACTGGTAGCCTGCACGTGACCCATCACATAGTCCATGAGTCGAACACTTGGCTTCTGTGTCCGGCTCGGTCTTCTGTGTCCGCCTCGGTCGCCTCCGACACACTGGCACTGGAGGCGACTTGATTGCAAACCCAGTCGTCTCCGCTGTGGGCTGGTTTAAACGCTTGCGCGCTTTACCCTTGCGCCCTCTATTTAGCTTCGTTGTAGATGACGAAGCAGCAGTGGGTTGTGCAGGAGAATCCTGCTTGTCAATTCGATGCATAGCATAGAGATCATCAATGTTGTTTTCTCGTGTGTGCGAGCTCGAACTCCCACTGGAGCTCGACTTCTTCCTCAGTCTCGGCTCGTTTCTCGTCCGTCTCAGCTCATTTCTCCAACTGGACTGTGGTGCACTTCCTTCTTCACCAGCTGTCCAACCAGACTGAGCTGCATCAGCAGTCTCAATAGGTTCTACTTGTCCACACACAACTCTCAATGGAGTATCATCACCATGATCCTCAAACAACAGTTCCAAATCCGCTGGCAACAGTGCCGCAGATGTTGAAACAAAAGACTCCATCGGGGTCTTGATGCGCTCGACAGGTGCAGTAGCAGGCAGCTCGTGCGCACATGCAGGATACTGGTTCTCCACTAGTTGCTGCACATATATCCCCTTCGCTGTATACTCCTCATGGAATCGTACGTTGCCCAGCTGGGCCGTAATAATCTGGTAGGTCACGAGATCCATGAACTAGTACCCCTTTGTAGAATCACTGTAGCCAAGTAGCAGACTCAGTCGTGTTCGTAGCTCCAGCTTCTCCTTTCGCTGTCTTTACTCTGGTGGGATCTTCACCCAAGCAAGCATCCCATGTACGTAGCTGACCGACCTCAGATGCCCAGCCGTACAGTGTCTCGTGCGGCGACACGAGTCCCAGAGGCTTAGTGGGCAGCACGTTCAACGTATCCATCACGTGCAATAATGCCTCACCCTACAGCATGTTGAGCACGTGCGTCGCAGTCAGCAGTGCACGAATGCGTGGGAGTACCACGCCATTCGCGCGTTCAGCAATGCCATTCTTTTGTGGCGAGCACGCGTTCGTGTACTGCTGGATGATCCCTTTGCTCTCACTGTAGGCACGCAGTTCATTGCTGGCAAATTCTCCACCTTGGTCCGCATGCCTCTCGTTTTCGCTCAAGGAGATAGACCCACTTGTATCTCGTAGCTTCATCAATTACAAACAGAAACATCGTGGCACCATTCTCTGTGTATTCTGTCACAGAACAAATGTCCATCACTAAGATAGACAGAGGTTGCAGCTCCCTCACTGATCGCCGTGCATGATTAATCCTCTTGGCTTTGCTCGCATTGCATGCCACGCAGTCATAGGAGCTAACATCTTTATCATTAATCTTAACCCCAACGTTCAACTTTCTCGCCAACACCTTCACTGTATCCATGCTCATATGGCTGAATCGCTGATGTAGCAGTAGCTTCATCGCTTTCTTGCTGTCCACCTTCGGCTTGCTCACAGCGTTGACCGTCATTCCAGGTACGCGTTCAACGCGCAGGCGATATATGTTCTCACGCAAGTCAAATCTCAACGCCAATCCACGCTTGGTCTGCCACGCAGTCCGCTGGTCGTTCGAGCACGCAAGCTTGAACTTCCCAGTCGTTTGCAAGTACCCCAAACTTATGATGCTAACCCGTGCATTAGTGCTGTACACCACTTCGTCGAGAAGGCGATCTTCCAGTTCTCCGTTATCCTGGTTGCAGGCACGCAGTAGAACCGAGCCACACACAGATGCATGTTCAGAAGTTCGATTAGCAAAATCCAGTCGACTAAGATTGCCCTCAGCGATTGTAGTGAACAGGGCGAGGTCGTTACAGACGTTAGCCTGCCCCTCGAGTCGAGAATCCACTCAACGTAGTCCGTGCTCGACTGCATACGTTGGTTGGAGGTCACTATGTTCACAATTCGCGGTTCACTCCGGCGCGCAGCACCAGCCCCATAGCTCAAACTACCTCGAAATCCATCAGCACGTCGCTGGGATGACCCACCACACCTCCGAGGCGTTGGCAGGCGATCTTGCTGTTGCTGTTCGCGGTAATTGTGCTGTCCACGTAGTGGCAGCGCATAGCTCCCACGTGGCGGCGAACCAAAACGTCCACGTGACGGCGAATCAAATCGTCCACGCAGTGGCGAACGGTAAGCATAACGTCCACGCGACGGATCGTAAGGCCGCCCATAATCTCCAGGCGGCTGGCAGTACCGTCCGTGATCACGCGGTGGCGACCGTCCAAGTTCAAACCGTCCACTGTTATCCGAGTGATGACCATAATTGCGATCCCCCGGCACCGACTGACCCACTCGTGGTCCGTCGTTAAAGTGCCCTGGCTCCTACGAGTCCCGACTCAGTTCTCGAGCTTGGTAGGGATGTAGCTGTATGGCCCAGGTACTCGTCCTTGCTGACGTACAGTACGCTCACCACCTTGTATCTGATGTGCAGCACCAGTCGCATGCAGCTGCAATCGCTGCGGTGAAGTTGGCGCATCCACAGTAGCTCCACACGACTTGGCCTCAGGACTGCTTGCAGGTGTCGTAGGCGAGTACACCGGTGACTCGATCTCGTGTCTGTGCGACGACACAGCTTTCACCCCGCGCACTGAATTAACTAGTGAAGTCACTAGCCGCTTTCCCTTCGCCTTCAGCTTCTCCACCAACTCCGGCTTCAACGCCACACCCATGGTAGCCGTGCACTCTGCATACCAATGTCCTTGGCGCCCACCGTTTCCACACTTGGTGCGTGCCTTCTTCTGGTTCAACTCTTTGTCCTTCGAGCCTGCGCGCTTCTTCTGGTTCCGCCTCTGTCCTTGCACAAGACTCACCTACGCCGCACGTGACGCTGGTGTTGACGGCTGTAACCCAACCACCTGCCGTCGGGCTTGCTCGGCTTGCCCTAGGCGCCGCGTAGCTTCGGTCCTCATCAAAGTCTTGCGATCGTTAATGCTGAACCAAACTGTGTGCTGCTCAGCTAGCTCCCGGAAGACTCGCTGTGAGTTGGAGGTGAGACGACTCGCATGCTCCCACTCCCCCAGCTTGCCGTTAGTTTGGCGGAGACGCCGGACCAACCCCTCGCTCGCAGAGACGTACGCGTCCACCGACTCACCCGGGTGCAGCTCGCGATTGACCAAGTCCCGAAGGATGTAGTCAGGGTTCACGCCATCCCCAAACGTGAAGTGCACAGTGATCCGTGACCCGAGTAACGACGGATCTTCCATCTACTCTCTGAGCTCGCCCACCTTGAACAGCTCGCGTACGTTCCAGCGATAATGACATATCCGTGAATGCCATCGTCCGACGCGTGTCGTACAACGGGTGATACTTGCTGTTTCTCCCACCGAGCTCAGCATCGTAGCGCCCGGGCCCGTACGGGATGCCGTCCAGCTTGTACGTGGGGAAGCGAAACGTCAACTCGCTCTTCCATGTGTCGATGTCAACTTTCTCGTCCTTCAACTTGGGCAGGGGCACCTCCTTACCCATCATCTTCTCTGTATGTTTCACTAATTCCGCGTCGTCATAGCGCGGCCCGAAGCGGTTGTCCAACATGACCGTCCCGTGAGATGACACACTGCTGTGCGCGTCGTCGTCAAGCTGCCCAGCGCTGCTGGGCTCGCTGGAGTCGCTGGAGTCGCTTGGATCGCTCGGTGGGGTTCGTGCTGGCGGCACTCGTGCTGCGACCGCTGGCTGCTGAACCGGAACGGGGGGATTTTGGACTGATTGGTTGTCTGTTCTCTGATAAATCCGACGACTATTGACCAATCGCTGGTGAGAGTCTTCAACCAGCAGTTCAATTCCACCCGGCATTTCAGCCAATTCGACGGTCCAAACGCTCATCATCTTCACGGGTCATATTAGTGCCACCGCCTTCCTCTTCGTTGGTAGGACCTCGGTCTTGGTCTTCATTCGTCGACACTTTGCTCGAAAATCCATCTTCTTCTTGCGGGTCATTCGGCACTCGGTTTGGGCTCATAACCTGAGACGCGTTGAGCGTCATGCCCCTAGCATCTAGTCCTTGGCTTCGCAGCGTTATGGTCATCAACGTAGCTAGTAGTCTGCGTGCCTGGTAGAATACGTAGGGCAACTATAGAGCCAATGCGTGTAACACGTATGTGCCGAGGCAGAATGCGACGACAGGCAGCAGCGGTGATTTTGGCGGCAGGTGATGTTCCACTTGCGCCGCAGGGGTCACGTTCTCGACTGTGTGTGTGTGTGGAACCTCTTGCCACGTCACTGCGCGCCAGCAGTTGATGTATTAGTTGCGCAGTATACTAACATCAATACAGTCTATACAAACACTAACTCCTACATGTCCGTCGTCGCGCTTGCGGGAAGCACAGCATGCGTGCTCTCCGTTGTCAATTGTCGTCTGCATACAGCTATCCAAATACACAGCTCTTAAGAGCTGGGAAGCCGCGTGCGGTGTCAACTCGCAAAGGATAGCATTCGCGATGGGAGACTTGGCAGTGTCTGGTTACTGAAACTGGTCTGAGTATCAAGACACTGGCAGGCCTATATCTCACATTAAGGCCAGCAAAAGAAGCCTGACTTTAATGGTCCATAAGTTTCGATGGACGTCGAGTTTGAGAGTCTCACGCATAGTCTCTGCTCCAACTTCATTTTAGCTATTTTATATAGTTTTATGGGTCAGAAAACGCACGAGTTGAGCTCAAGCTAATCGATGTAAGAATACCTTCGTTTTCGGCCTAATATCGGTTTATGGCCACGATTAGACTTGGCTAAAGTATGCCCCGTACCCACGCAAACCTGCCTTGAAAAGTACAGTCGCCTTTCTTTAAAGTTCAAGGTATCCGCGTATAAATCGATATTAGACAAGCGTATTAGATCATAAAGCATATAAAATATGAGACATCTATTTAGACGATATACAGCACTGGATGTCTCCCAAAACCTACATAAAACGGTTTAAACAATAGGGTTAGGGAGCATTAAAGAATGCATTGGATTTGGCCAACACCTTTTTATCATTTTTATACGAGATTAAAGCTGATCAAGGATTAATAAAAGGGGGTATTATACAAAGTCGCATTGAACCGTTTTATGTAGATTTTGGAAGGCACCCACTGGGTGGGTTCCAAAACATACATAAAACAGTTTAATGCCTCTTCGTTTTATACCCCTCTTTATCATGTCTTGATCAGCTTTTATCCGGTTTTTAAAAACGCCCTCGAAAACGACACCCAAAACCTATCTTCAACTTTTAATCTGATCGGACAAATCTGGCCATGTTGATGAATATTGATCGTTGTATGAAGATTCGTAGACTTAGGTAACTAGGGCTCTCTCTGCAGGGCTGAGCTGACGTCTGCGCCGCAACATGCTCTTTTCGTTATGAGCGCTGCAGGTGTTCTACGTCGTGTTTTGGGCGTTACGTATCCACTCCTTTCTATTGAGGGGTCGCTTGCTTCAATCGGCGCAGCATTCACGGAGCTAAAGCTATTTGAGCTCAGCCTTTATTTTTATCACTATGTCCTGGCCCCATCATTTTCTGCCAGTACAATAGGGCCGCACTTGGCGTTTACGTCGGCTCGCTGCAGCATAAGTCGCTGTGCTCGATCTTTGGGGTTCCAGACTCTACGCTCAGTCGTGTTCTGGCAGATACGGAAGAAGCGCTGAGGTTCATTGTTTGGCCTACCCTAACTCGTCAGAAGGCTTTGTCACGTCTTACGGCAGCTGGCTCGGGCCTCCTGCCGTTTACCTGGGGTTTATTGTCGGCAATAACTACCGGGTAATGCTGTGTACTGATTTCTTTAACGTATTAACTGCTCTAACGGTGGCTATGCTGATGTTGTCGTGTGCTGCCTGTAAGTGTAGGCTCAGCAACCACCTCAGCGAGACATTCCAAATGCACACAACAACGGGTGGCTGCATGCAGTGTACGTGAGGGGCACACTGTGTTTCTGCGCCGGTAGGATAATTGTGTGGAGTAAGCACAATTGCCCCGGTAGCTGGAACGGCTCCGATACAAGTTTTGAGTTCCGCGAGTGGTTGCTTGATCCTGTTCTGAATCCTGATTCGCGTCACTGTGACGTCGGTGAAAGTGCTTTTCCGTGTGCGAAGCCATGGTGGGGCGTATTATGACGCCGCTCAAGGAGGGCGATCTAGGCAGACTCGTGTCGTCGATAAGCGAGGTAGCGCAGCAGAAGTCCGGAGCTATTACTTTAGTCCGCCAAGCAGCGGAATGGGGGATGGGTTCCAGCGAAAAGGTGTATCGACGACTTCTCCACCCGTTGCCCTACGCCAAAGAGAAACGGGAGTTGTGCCTTGACAAACCGTTTAGACTGACAAACTATCGAGTACGTGCTGTTACGGTTAGTCAGATTCGTACGACGTGGTGTCATGGAAAGGAAGATAACATGTAACTTGGTAATATGCACCTGTACTCACTACACGCTTGTCGACTTTCACTTCATTTCTTTTGCATGGCCGACAGCACCATCATCATCGGTTCATGGCGTTGTCGGGCCTCGGAGCGATCTAACCCCAGGCACTCGTCGACTCGACGTTTGTTTTCCTTTCGTTCCAGCTCGCGCCGTGTCTCCTTTGCCTCGTCTTATCTATGTAGCTCCTCACGCAACTCGCGGAATGCGCGAATATCGTCTTCTCGGCGTTTCTTGGAGGCTTCTGCCTCTTCACGACGAATCTGCTCGTGTTCTGCACGCTCGAGCTTTTCAGCTTCAACGCGTTCCTCTCAGTTGATCTTGTGTCGCCTGTCTTCGTCCTCTGCCAGACGGTCGATATTTTTTTAAAGCACCAGCATCATACGCAAAAAGGTCAGCTCCCGCCGATGTCTGCTTGCTCTCAGCCTCCTCAATCTCCCTTTGAATCTCGTCGATCAGCTGCTTCGCCCTCACCCGCTTGGCCTTAGCGAATTACGGCAGTGTGGTTCCATCTACCCTCGTGCTATCTGTCTGTGAGCGCTTGCCATTATCGTTGAGCAGAATCAGTGTCATCACGGTCGCGTTACGTCTGAAGACGCGCCGTTCATGGCCGCGTAGACTGTTACCCGGAATATGGAGGCTCTGGTTTTCGTTTACTTCTCTCTCGTCTTGTTCCACTGGGTCTGGATCTCGTTCAAGGGTGGTGCCGTCCAGAGAGGCCATCATAAAGATTGGTCCGCGCCTGGCAGCACGTGGGCGTCCAGAAGTGCGTAACCCCTGCATGCGTACGTTGGCTGATGAGGCAGATTGCGTGCGAGTGGTTCCTGGAGTCCGCGGAGTTGTACCTTCGCGGAAGCTCCTGGTTCTCTTGGACCCTTGGCCAGTTGTAGTTCGGACAGAAGTCGGGTCGCTAGCAGCTCCGTCCGGTGTCTAATTCTGCGTCTGCGACGGCGGATCCTGACCGCTGGCCTCGACGTTCTCGTTGGCATCTTCTACATCTTTTGCAGCCACTGCTGCACTTGCCCCCCCCNTACTCCCACGTTGCCGTCTCTTTCGTCGTCGGGTTCGTCTGTCTCCGGCAACTGGTACAGTGCCGCCAGCGCAGCGTCCACCGGGCCGATACGGTTGTGGACGACACCAGGCACGGATGCGGGTCCCATGGAACCCTCATCACGAAGCTCATGCGATTCCATCAACTCGTCGGCATCGCTCACTGTGTTGTACGCGTCAGCGTCCATGTCAGTTTGGGTTGCTGCTGGACCGTCTCTCTCCTCTGTTTCGCCGTCATTCGTCTCTTCGTCGCTGACGGGATCGGTGCGGCTCACTGGAGCCAGCGAAGACGCTACCGTCCGGCGCCTCTCTCCCCCTTCTGGTAGCGGGACTCCATCGACTGCTTCTTCTATCGCCGCTTGTAACTTCTTGGCCCAGGCGACGGGTCTTAGACGCAGCGAGACCTCTCTGCGGCCCGTTGGTTTTGGCTTGCTGTAGAGGTTTTGAATTTTCGGCGTATCGATTCCAGATCTCTCTCCAGGGCGTTTCGTGTCCGTTTAGCGTTATACCTGGTCATCACCTGCTCCCACATGTTGCAGCCCAGAGGCAACACTTCCTCGACGATTCAGCAAAGGAGCATTTATTCCTGGACGCTGTAGTTGACATATCCCTGTCTTCTTCCTCGCTAGCACAACATAACGCACTCTGCCAGACCTAATCACAATACACAGTAGACTAAGCTACCTACCCCAGCCATAGTCCATTTGAGCTCTCTGTAAATTCGGCAGCGATGAAAAGGGGAAATGAGGATCCAAGTTGCATCCAGAAGAGGAGCCGCGTGATTTATCCTTGGGTTGAAGCTTCCGCGTAAATTACTTGTTTTGGTATGTATTAAAAAAAGTCATTACAGTGTGCTCGACTTAACAGTTGTAGAATAGAAAGCAGACTTGGTTGAGTCGGGGAGGTTCTGGATATCGCGGTGCTGACATCCAGACCACTTGCAACGGCCGATAAACCACAATCTGTCTCCATAAGGGACTGTGACTTGCTCTCCGGCCTCCACGTCGCGCACTGTCACTCCAACGACAGTTAAATACCTGCTAGCTCGCACCTCGTGTAATCGCGTCGAGAGATTCCACGCGTGGTCCATCAGGCACAACTCGCCACCCACCTCTAACTCGTCGATGCCTGCATGATTGTTGCCCATGGTGCGCGTTTTCAAGTGCATCCTGAAGCCGGCGTTCACTCTACCGTTCCGACATGGAGGAACCAACAGCTCGATCGTGCCGAGATACTGGCCGACCACCTCCCCGGCCGCAATTTGTGCTGCCTGCCAGTGTTGACGTTTTACGCTTCTTACCCTTACCGGTCTGCCGCGCTGTAAAAAGCAGGATATCGTGCTATACAATGTCTTTGTATCGCAGCCAAGACGCCTTCTTTGCTGTCACCGGGGATCCGTTGCGTTGAAAGCTGTATAGCTTTTCGCTCATCTTTTCCTTGCTCAGCGGCAAAATACCACAACTTCTAAACCCAGCCGAAATGCTGCAATCGAAATTGCAGCTCCTCCATGCAATCGTAGCAATTTATAAAGCTGTAGTCTTCTGGATGCTAGGCTTTCCATTGTCACGAACCAGCTCGTCGATCAGTACCTTAAATTTGCCCTTAAAAGCAGAGAAGGCGGCAACATCTAATGACTGTAACAGATGCGTGCCATTCAGAGGTGGACATAACAGCAGAATTGGCTGATGCTCAGCAGTATCCATCATATCGATCGACAAGTGCGAAGATCAGCCGTCCATTAGCAGCAGCAACGGCCGCTTCACAGGCGTCGGAACGGCGTTCGATATAAATGGAGCCATTTAGAAAATAGTGTAGCAGTCATAAAAAGTTTTTTTCAGTTTTAGTCTCTGCGGCCCCAGGGATGTCCCATCCACCCAAAATCTCATTCTCAACAAGCTCGCTTGGCAATTGAAAAGAGGCGGCACGACAAAGCTGGATGCGCAACCACACGCAACAATTGAGAGATGAAAACTTGTTGTTGTATCACTGTGTCACACGTTCATAGCCCCATAAGCACAACAACCCGTGTTGTTTTCCGTGAGCTTTCAAATGCCGTTTTGTCGACGTTGAAGATGCGGGATCCATGGATCTTGTTCTCTATGGTATCCTTCAATAACGAACCAAAGAGCATGTTCACGTCAGAATCGGTTCATCATGTTGCGAACGTTGGCCATAGACTGCAAGGCTCTCGCAGCAACCTGAGGGTAAAGCTCTAGATTTCTTCGATACCACCCTTCTCTCCAAGGGTGGTATCAAGTCAAGGGTGTTTACTGCTTTGTTTACTGTTTGAATTAGAACGTCAGCATTCACACCGAAATCAATGGTCACGACAGCGCGGCCTGATTTCGCGGACCTTGGGAGGTTAACTAACGAGTAATTCACCTTTCGATTTCCTTCGTAACCATAACCTCTACAGTTACCTAGAAGCACTTGTCGTTATCAAGTCTTCATCGTCGTTGAGTAGTCAAGTTTATCGTGACCAAGAAGTTGTAGACACTGCGTTGCAACATGGAGCCCAAATCATGGAAGAACTGCTCCAACTCTTTGACCAACAACAAAACCAGTCCCAATCAAGAATCGACGTACTGCTCAGGCAGCATATTGACGAGCAAATCTCATGCAGCTCGAAAAGCCAATTCGCCGAAGTATCAGGGCACCTTCAACGAAGATTTGAAAATTGGTTCTTCACGGTTGAAGAGTACTACGCGGACTACAATCCACTCATGATAGAGAATTCTGCGGCTTTCGTCACTATGGTTTCATGCTACCTAGTCCCGACGCCGATGAATTGGGACAGACAATTCGTAGCGGACTGTGAGCTGACGCTTACTGTCCGCACGTGGGAGACATTTAAAGCAGCTATGTGGCGCCATATCACGAGTGTAGCTTGCGCGAAATCTGTGCAAGCTCACCTAGTTAACCCCATGACTTACATCAGTGTTTTTCATGATGTACTGATTCAGTGTAAAATTCCAATTTCCCAGTTTGAATTGCGTTTCTACTTCCAATAGGGTCTTTGATCGGAGACTTCACACCACATACGTGAGCATCACCCGACCAGTCTCGACGAAATCTATGATCTTGCTCTTCGCTTCGATCACGGCATCAAGTGAGGTGGCAAGCCTTCAGGGATGCCTGACTAGGAGAAACAGCGACGTGTCACCGTTGTAAAGGGGTGGGTCACATTGCCCCGCACTGTCCTACACGGAAGAAGTAACCTTTCGTCAGAGAGAGGTCGTGTAACGGAGTGCACCTCCGTTATGTCTACCACCGGTGTACGTGTTCACGACCACATCAGGGTTAAGGGTGCTTACGGTTTGTGTAACGTCACTTACCCGTCAATCATCCGGAAGTCCTGTACGACAGGCACGTTCCATGTGCCCAAGCTTCCGG